>BLKR01003906.1:0-126773 GCA_011170035.1 Teleogryllus occipitalis
ACTGTTTGTCTCCTGTACTTAGATAGAAACAAAATAGTAAATGCATGTACTGATTCACAAACGCTTTTCATAGATAATGTGAATAAAGATTATGGAACTGTTGGTGTTACAGTTACAATTATTCTTAATGTGTCAAAACGTATTTGCAATGTCTTACTTTGAAGTTAATACGGTTTCCAGAAAGTAGGTCTGATAAATATTTCTGGAATCCCTTGTCTTCATGGGAGAGGCTTAGATTGTAAATTGAAATTTCATAGCTTTCAATTAAAATTAAATAAATTTCAAAATTAAATTTGTCGAAAAAGGGTTTTGAATGTGGAAATGTTCCTGAACATTGATTGCTATGGTGTATGCTATTGGTGTTAATTATGTATGTAGATAGATCAGTAGGTATAAATATATTTTGTGTTTTCAATTTTGTAAAATACAACAAATATAATACAAATTTTTAATAAAAAATTAACAGTGATTTTTTCATTTCAAAAAAATATTTCGACCAAATTTAACAAAAAATACTGCTTTTAGTTACACACAAGGCGACAATATTAATGACGTCTTTCTGTTTTCTAGGATATTATAGTTCAGAAAAGAGTTGCATAAAATCATCTTTGTTGAGAGAGATTATCGATTTTCCCCCATATTCCTGAAGCTACTTCCAACCTGTCAATTGTCTTTGGAAGTACTTTCGACTCCAAGTAAAATCAGATAAGACCATATACAGCGTTGCCACTAGGCAAGATAAGAAAAATCAATATTTTCACTCACCGCTGAGAAAACTGAACTACTTCCTATTCATTATACAAAGGGCTCAGAAAAGCAAAGCCATACAAGAGCTAGTTATCTCAATAGAGGAAGGGAGACCTGTCTGTTTCAGAGGCGGAAAATACTGTTTTTTTAGAAATAACTAGCAGTTTATAGCTCACAGCAATTCGGTATTGCTCCAGCTTTTCTTGTTATGAGTATTTTGCTTTCCTCTCTCTCAGATTCAAAGGTTAACTTACCTACTGTTGCTCCAAAAATCACACAGACATTTTCGTACTTGTTAGTCTCTTAATACATTTAGTGAGTTAGATTTTCCGTTTTCCCCATCCTCATCTCAGCTACTAACTATTGGCGCCTGTGACACATTTTTACTTTATCATACTTCGTGACAAGAGAAAGTGTTGTAACCGTGTGCCGACGGATTTTATACTGAAAACTCTTATTAACAGGTCGTGGTAAGGAAAAAGAGGATAAAACGTCTTCGTATACGAGAATACAGCAAATTACTTCCTCTAACACGTTGTGTAATCAGTAGAGCCCGGACGTTTGGCAAAATGCGTATTTGTTATTGTTACTATTTTACAGAGTTAGCAGAAATTTTTTTCCCAGCGCAGGACATTTTACCCAAAAACAGAGGACATTTCAATGAAAAGGAGGGCATTTTACATTTTTGATAGTCCACGATGTATAAACTATGTACTCAACAATTCCAAACTAAATTAGTCTTTGAAAATCACATTAGACTTGACGCCATTAAAAATGAAAGCTTCCGACGGGATAACTTCGCCCTCGCACCCACCTTCGTTATCCACCAAACAATAAGCATCAATAATACTTATATCACAATAAGCCTAATGATCTATTACGAAGGCCATTTATTTGAGTAAAATTCTAGATATTCAAGACATTAAGTCCCTTGAATTCATTTAATTACTTTGAAATTATGCCAGTAATATTTTCAATTCAACAGAACAAAAGAAGAGAACATTCCATGAAATTTTAAGAAAGGAGGGAGGATAGGAGGACAATGTTAAACTAGAGGTGCTACAGAATGGCACAGACTTTCTCGTAGTAATGTTTTCTAATTTCCTTGGTGTGCTCTGGCTTTAATGTCTTGCTCTTTTCTCTGGCCAGTGGCCACCTATCGTAGAGCAAAATTATTTTTTCGAAATTTTCCCAACTTTTCAGTTTTCAAATAGTAGAACCGAAATATTATTTCAAGCATATTAAAGAAGGCTAAAAACTTATCGTAAATACCAATATTCATTCAAAAATTTTGATTAGTTTTTAAGAAAATGGCGTTGAGGTCTTTCCGTAAATGCAAAATTTTAAGCTCTTTTTTACAGGAATCTATTGAGTTTTCAGAAAAGTTCATTTGAAGTGATTTAAAGTACTTATACTCGTAAATGTAATAATGTATACAAATCGATGGAAATGTCTATATTAACGATGGTATTAAAAAAATTACATTTGTGTAATTTTTGAAAAAACAAATGAATACACTGAAAAGAACTTTACGTTATATTAAACAGTGCAACTAGCACTATCAATTGCAAAAATTTCAAGAAAAAATTTGGAGCCATTTTCGAGAAAATGGCATTTGTGCGTTTCTGAACTTGCGGAATTTTGAGCACATTTTTACAGAAAACTGTTGAGTTTTTGAAAAACTATATTTGACATTATTTAAAACACATGTTCGTATATATCTAATAATGTGAAGAAATCCTTGGTAATGTAAATATTACCGACGTGAGAGGCAAGTCAAAATAATTTAATTTTTGAAAAATTTGAAAAAACGAAAGAATAGAGCAATATGGCGTTTATGTCATCGGATAGGGTGCATTTGGTACTATCCCTACCAAAAACTTTAAAAAATTTGAAACTATTTTTGAAGAAATGGATTTGGGAGTTAAAGTGTTTACAAAATCTGATGAAACTAAACAAAAGGAAGATTTTTTCAGATAATTAATATGTTCTTATTCTTTCAATAATTGTATTACACATTTTCGTACATTTATGAAGGTTGTATAACTCACTTCAGAACCAGTTATCAAATACTCATTGAACTGGAGATGAAATATTATAAGAATGGATCAAATAAGTGCACTTCATGTCTATGCAATTGCGATCTTTAGACCTTTAGATATCTAAATATAATACTACATGGATAATATATAATTGTCATTGCTATTTAATGTTTTTTTGCAATTATGTTTTTCTTTAGAAATAAGTTGAAGGGAAAGATTTTCAAGCTCTTCTCTTTGTTTAAATATTGTTGGCACCATTAATTGCTTAGTTTCTCTGAATGTTTTGTTGAAAATAAAAGATATCAGTCCAAATTTAAATTTCGGTAACCAACAAAATCAAAAATAAAGAAAAATAAATTTCATAAATTTTGTTAATTAGATTTATTTTCTCCTATTTGATCTATTTCGAGAAATTTTATGACATTATTTAAAGCACATGTACTCATAATTATAATGTAAACAAATTTTCGCTAATGTAAATATTAACGATGTAACAAACATGTCAAAAACTTTACATTTTTGTAATTTTTTAAAATAAAAGGATAGAGCAATATGGCGTTTATGCCATCTTATAAGGTACATTTACCACTATACCTTCAAGAGTTTAAAGATAACTAGAGGTGTTACAGAATGGTACAGACTTTCTCGTAGTTAAGTTTTCTATTTTCCTTGGTGTGGACTGGCTTTACGTCTTCCCTCATTCTCTCGCCAACTGCCATCTATCGCCGCCGAAAATACATTTTTTTGACATTTTCTCAACTTTTCGCTTTCTTAATACTAGAACCGAAATTATACTTCAAGAATATCAAAGAAGAGTAAACCCTTGTTCTTAATAACAATTTTCATTGAAACATTTGGAGTAATTTCTAAGAAAATGGGGTTAAACGTTATTGCAAATGCGAAATTTAAAGCTCTATTTCACAGGAATCTATTGAGTTTTCGAAGAACTTCATTTGAAGTCATTTGATCCACTTCTACTCACAAATGCAATAATGTATACAAATTGATGGAAATGTGCGTATTCAGGTAGTGAGAGATATTTCGAAAAAAATACATTTGTGTACTTAAAAAAACAAATAAATACACAAAAACTAACTTTACGTCTAATTAATAATATATTAGCACTATGGAGTCGGAAAATTTGCAGAAAAAAATTTGGAGACATTTAAAAAAAAATTGCGTTTTAGGGATTCTGAAAATGCGGAATTTTGAACTCGTTTACATAGAAAACTGTTGAGTTTTCGAGGAACTTTGACATTATTTGAAGCACATGTACCCATATATATAATAATGTGAAGAAACCGTCTATAATGTAAATATTACCGATGTGGGAGATAAGTCGAACAAATTACATATTTTAATTTTTGAAAAAAATAAAGGACTAGAGCAATATGGCGTTTATGACATCGCATAGGGTATATTTGGCGCTACCACTACCAACAATTTAAAGAAACATTTTGGAGCCGTTTTTGAGAAAATCTTGTTTTTATAATTTTTTAAAATTCCAAATATTTTACGCACTATTGCAGGAAAACTACTAAAATTTTCAACTTTTGGAGCCGTTTTTGCGCGCAGCATAACATAACTTTCTCTTCACTACGTATATTACTCCGTATATACGTAGTACGTATACGAGAAAGTAAAAATAGCCAGCATTAGATCACAGCTGGGAAGAGGGTGATGCAAAACCAAAAACCTAACCTAGACTAAAGAGATCAGAAGACAACTAGTACCGTACGAGGGTTTGTGGAGAATTTCGACTGCAGATGAGTATGATCGCCTGGTCTCCGAGGCTCGATCGCTAACTTTCGCAAATGCCGTGCAGTTGCAACGGAGTGTCTCTTTTCCTATAAGCTCTAGAACTGTGCTGAGACGTTTGAACGGGTACGGGTGCTTTATCCTGACGGTGTAATACGTTTTCAGCAGGACCATTCTCCAGTCCATAAATCTCAGTTGGAAGTTCTTTAGGAAGAACCTCTATATTTTCAAAATTTTCTCAAAAATGGCTCCAAAAATCTTGGGGTAACTTTGACCTCGGACAGCCTGAAGAACGCTTCAGTGATTAGCATACGTCACATTTTCGTTGAAATATCTAATATTTCGAAAAATAAAATGTTCAAATTTTTCGGTGCTTTCCTCGATCTACAATATTGAAGTTAGAGATTTTTTCTTCATAGAAAGTGTTCTTTAAAGACAAATTTTGAAATAACGTCATGTACTACAATTTATCAAAAATATGAGTGTTTCTCGCGAATTTTGTGTGGAATTTAGACAGTTTTTACTTATTTGAAGCATTGTTTTCTAAAAAACCGGTTCCAATTTTTTCTTTAAATGTTCTTCCCGGTGGAAAAAAGGAGTGTTAGTCTCATTTCCAGCAAACTCTGAATTTTCGAAAATTGTTATATATTAACATTTCAAAACTACAAAATTAAAGATAGAGATTCTTTCCATAAACAGAATTTGTTCTAAAAATCATCTCTTTAAAAGAGCTAATTTAAAATTGTTTGAAAAATTAGTACTTTTTCCGTAAATTGTGCTTAAAAATAAGCTTTTTTTTCACAAATAGAACAATAAAACCTTAAGAGAATGGCCCAGATGTAATTTTCGTCAAAGTCTCAGAATTTTCGAAAATTTCAAAGTTTCATTTTTAAGTGGTGGTGATATCTTACTTTTCTCTGTTTCGTTTATTAATATAATTTTGGTATACTTGACAACCCTTGTAATTTGTTGGCTGGTTTCGTGAACTCAACATGCATTTAGCCGACTGTGATTTATCCATTCGACATTCATTTGGTAAATACTCAATGCCGCATTTTACGCATCTACGCGTGACTTTACAGTAGTTTGACCGTATTTTTGGCACCGATGGCATTGAACTGGGGTTTTCTTTTTATATTGTGGTTCAAATTTGATGCATGCATTCAAAAGTTTGTCAATTTTGTAAATTTCTTTGTTGTGAAAGTTCTGATTTGGTGTTGTGACGTTCTTTTGAGAAGAAATAAAAGAGGTCATCTTCGTCAACATATTATGTTGACGAAGATGACCTCTTTTATTTCTTCTCAATTTCTTGGTTGTTTTTGTGTGGTTCTAACTCCATAATGTGGAGGTGGAAAAAGGGTGGTTTAAAATATTCTAGGATACCCGATATCGCACTTTCTGTATGTTACGAACAAGAAGGCCCTGAGATTTACGTTCATCTTTGACTTCTTCTTTGTTCACAGACAGTGAATATAACGAAGTACTACACGGAATACTCTGTTTTATTTTGTTTGATATGTGTGGTATTCCATATCTTTTTCATCCAGTACTTTAGTTATTTTTCTGTAGTCTTCAGTACTGTGTATGGTTTTATTTTTACTTGGTCTCTATGCATTTGATTTGTGAATTCCTTTAAATACATGTGTTAGTTTAGAAATTCTATTAACTTCGGTATATTCATAACATTTGCCCAAATATTGATAATATACTGATACTTGTCGCATTTTGCGTTTACTTTTCATAGCGTCAAGTTCAGGTAGCTATATTTTGTTCATTAAGTCCCAAATAATCAAACAGTCATTTCAAATTCAATAAAACTCTACAATTCCGTTGCTAATAATATAATTTGAAATGATTTTCTACAAACGATTAAAAGGAGATATGAACATGCCCCTGGCCGAAGGAACTAAAGTAAATGACTGACTACAATAAAAAATATTTCAAAGAGCATTATATTAAGCGTCCAATGCCCCCAAAAGGGCTTGGAGACGCGTTAGGAAGGCGCAACAAATTTAAAAAGAAACTTATTCATTCTAAGAATGGTTATTATTAGTTGAAATGGTAGTGTATGGTGTTTGCTTTCCAGAGACACGGGAGCATTTGAAGAACATAATAAATTAAAGAATTTGTGAATGTTATGACTATTATAGTGTAGCGGGTTCCTAGTTGAATCGACTGATTCTTTTATATGCTCGGAGAATTTGTGCGATCTCAGAAGATGACCTTCTTGGCATTTACGTATTTAGGGAACAATTGTACTCGTAAGAACTTAAGTTTCCATGCTTTTGACTCGATAAGCAATGACCTCAATCGACTTACATTCTGAAGGTAGTTTCAAATAGCATTGTGGTGACAGGGTCGGATGGAAAAAGAGTGTACGTTGCGTTTGCAAAACGACTTGAAGGGCAGATTTGTGAGGTAACTGCGAAAAGATTGACTCTCAAACAAATGTGACTTGTCATGACGAACTAATTTCTTATAAACAATTACATACTCGTATCTCGATAATGAAAGGAGATACCGCCGATCGGATTGTGGAATTTTGCATTTCGTTTAAAGACAGTTTAGAGAAAATAAAAAATTTGCAATATTTGCAAATTTATAAACAATGTTCAATTTTTGCAATTCTGAAGTCGGAAGAGTTCCCTGATGTCCCAGAACCGAAAACTACGAATTAACAATTTTGCAACAAATAAACATTTTATAAACACATTTTATAAACAATTTCGAAACGTGTGCTGTACGGACCGGGAGGGTCCGCAATTTGTCTCCGAGTTGAATATTGCAAAATAACAATTTTGACAAGAGATGCTAAATTATTACTAAATACCTAGTTTAATTGTTGCAAAAATGTTAAATTTAGTAAAACCGGATACTTAAATACTATTTTTTCGCCAAAACTTCCCACCCCCAAACATTTTCCCGATTCTGGAGCCGCCTTCGCACATTTCATTTCTTCGACCCGGATTCGTAATATTCGTTCATATACTTAAGTTGTTTTGCATTAAAATTAATTCAATTGAATTTTCGCAAGTAAATCTAGATCATGTGAAAAATGTAATTAAACATTTTTCAAATCCACTAATTCTATTGCATGTGCTAAATATATTTATGTCGTAATGTATAATATTATCTTTATTGATGTATTTCATGTAGGCCATCGAATGGCTTGCACTATGACGTAATGTGATCATTCCCGCCCCTTGTGCCTTCTGCGCCAATACTCTCAACCCTTAGGATAAACACACCTATCATACGGAAAATTGATTCTAGATATGCTGATTGGGCGAAATCCGGCCTATCAGCTTCTCAGTCGTTGGCAGTTGGTTGAGATTGTTCTTTTGTAATAGTTAACTATGAAAGAAGCAGATGGCGTTGTTCTCCTTACAGTGCTGCCAGAATGTGCAGAAGTACTGGGACTTCAGAAATTGGCCATACCCATTTTACGTGACGACGGCGGTACATTACTTTTACAGGCATATTAAGTCTCTTTTAAAAATTATACAATACAAATTTAAACTAATCCATTATACATCATTGTTTGTTAAAATAAACATTACTTTTATTTTTGATTATCAGTATAGTCTCTATTTGTATAGAAACAGTTATGCAGCAAAACAGAGTTTACTTTTTACTTACATTTGTGCACCGACTTTAATTGTTTAATGTCATATGCCAACGCATTGTAAAATAACGTACATGTATTGTATGTTGATACTGACGTTTAATGAACGTGATTTCTACGACGTGTGTTGTAATAATAAATATCAGTATTGCATGAAAATATGCTCCCACCGTTAAATAAATCAGTTTTGACAAATATTACCGATTCGTAAATAAATATGCAAGGCAATGATAAGATTCCAAACTCAATGAAAGAGGCAGCATGAAGGGAGAAGGGTGATATAATTTGCAAAAATTCTGAATGCGTAACATAATGAATTTAATTCAGTGTTTAATTCTGATTAATGTAGTACATTTTGCTTTGACTGATTTGAGAGACCTAGAAATTTTGTTACTTTAAAATCAGTGAGTGCATATTGTTCATTTTCAATGAAGCATGTGATTGCCGAATTGAAATGCAAAAATGCATTGAAACCGTTTTTCTTTTGTTAACTATTATTTTGTTATTACGAAACCAATATGAACCTTTTTGAAATTGTACCTTTTATTGCTTCTTTTTTGCAAAGAACATTCGTGTCATCGGCAAACAGAACTGTTCTTCCATTATTCATAGACGAGGGCATATTGTTTACTTATAACAGAAAGGGGATAGGACTAGGATCGAAACTTGCGGAACCCAATGTTCAATTGGTAAAACATTGGAAAGAAAAGTAAATAATGTCCTTTCTTGTTACTTGTCTACTACGAAGCTTCAGTGCGGTGGCGCAAAGATAGGGTTCTATATGGTAAAACTGAGGGTCACACTCAAGCAAGGCCGGACCAAGATATTTCAACCCATAATTACAAAATATTTATTGAAAAGCTAGATGTTAATGACGAATGTAGAGTATGTCATGGATCAGTAGAGACATTGGATAACCTCATCACTGGGTGCACAAACCTCGCCAACACAGAGTATCTACAACGGCAAAACCTACCTGCAAATACTGTACACCAAGCACTGGCAACCAAACACGGGTTATAGGCAAAAGAGGTTATCATCACTTATTAGGAATGCAAAGCCAAACCAGTCATAGAAAGTAATCAGTTCAAGATGTATTATGACATTCCAATACATACTGATAAAACGGTTCTAGCAAATAAACCAGACATTCTACTACATAACGTACAGGAAAGGAAAGCATTCATCATTGATGTTACACACCCTGCAGATCAATAAAGCAGAAAGAAACTAGAGGTACTACAGAATGGCACAGACTATCTCGTAGTAAAGTTTTCTAATTTCCTTGCTGTGGTCTGGCTTTAAGATACTGCTCCATTCCCGGGCCAGCTGCCATCTATCGTCGCCCAAAGAATTTTTTTTAGTTTTCTCAACTTTTTACTTTCCTAGTAGTACAATCGAAATATTACTTCGAGAATATTAAAAGAAGAGTAACACATCGTCCTATACAGAAATTTTCAATGAAAAATTTGAAGTCGTTTTCAAGAAAATGTGGATTAAGCATTACTATAAATGCGAAATTTCAAGCTCTTTTTCATAAGAATCTATTGAGTTTTCAAAACCTTAATTTGAAGTCATTTGAAGCACTTCCACTCTCAAATGTAATAATGTATACAAATCAATGGAAATGTGCGCATTAATGGCGTGAGAGATATTTAAAAAAATGCATTTGTGTAATTTTTGAAAAATCAAAAAACACACCAAAATGAACTTTACGTCATATTAAACAGTGTAATTAGGACTATCCAATGGAAAAAAATTGAAGAAAAATTGAAGCAATTTGTCCCTACCATAAATTTTAAAAAAATGTAGCCATTTTAGAGAAAGTCTTGTTTTGTAATTTTTTAAAATTGCAAATATTCCACGGTCTTTTGCACGAAAATTACTAAAATTTTCAAAAAAGTATACATGACGTTAATGAAAGAACTATTTTGGGACAACAAATTTCATTTCAAGGAAAAATCTATGTCTTCAATTTTATAGTTGTGAGACGCCGAAAAAATTATAACTTTTGCAATTTTCGAAAATTCAGAGTAAACCGCGAAAATGGGACCTGTGCCACCTTTATAAGCGTAATTTACTCGATTCTTACAAGAAATGTAAAGAAACAATTTGGAGACGTTTTTGAGAAAATTTTGAAAATGTCCAGGGGCCTTCATGTAAAGTAGCCTCAAATTTTAAAGAAAGTTTTTCAAATTTTCAAAGCTTCAACTAGAGCCAAATAAACAAGGGTTTTTTCAATTTAGAAAAGATCGTAGGTGTGGTTTAGGCGCTAGGAGTGTTGACGGACAGACGGACAGACGGACAGACAGACAGACAGACAGACAGATAGACAGACAGACAGATAGAAAGATAGACAGATAGACAGACAGATAGACAGACAGATAGACAGACAGATAGACAGACAGACAGACAGACAGATAGACAGACAGATAGACAGACAGATAGACAGACAGATAGACAGACAGATAGATAGACAGATAGACAGACAGATAGACAGATAGATAGACAGATAGATAGACAGATAGACAGATAGATAGACAGATAGACAGACAGATAAACAGATAGACAGACAGACGGACGGACGTTTTGAAAACAAACCCCTTTTTCGGTATCGGCGGACCCCAAAACGAATATTTCCGTACGTCTGTTTCTCGAAATCGTACGAATATTACTATATACGTATGTATACGAGAAAATAAAAATGGCACACATTACAGATTACATTGATTGTATACATGATCGTATAAATCTGTTATCCTCCCACAAACATCCACACCTGCACAAAATGTCTTTAAATATTTCTTACTCTATGATGCAAAATACATGCATCTAAACAAGAAATAAAGAGAGAAAAACAAAAACCAAGTACGATTATAGTAAGTCAAAATAACTAGACTACAATCCTATGTAATAGTAACAAACAAATATTATTATGCTGTTTTTTAAGAGGAATGTCTATATTGCAGTAATCTCTCTTCTCCTAACAAATTCCCAAAACGTTGTTTGTTACTTGCATTTCTCTTAATACAGTTTCTATACAAATAATCAGTTAGTCACTCACTTCAGTTCGTGGAACTGCTGGCGCAACGTAACCTCACCAACGCTTTTTCGTTTCATCGAGTCCGGCTCACCAAAAACTCATTCTTTTACCCAGGCACTGTTTGGGCCCATCCGTGTGTTCATAGCCAGAGTCAGTTCTTCCTTTAGGCCTGTCACACTGCCATTCGGCACCCCTAGGCACTGTCGTCTTCACGCGCGCACCCGCCACTCCAACCCTACGGGGATTTCGTTTCTTCCGTGCTCACAAGCTTGGGCTAGATCGGCACTCTCTCCCAAGTGGCGTTGTCTACGTCTAGGCGGCCATCGCGCGGGCATTTGAATTGCGTGATGCCAGCCTCCTGTTGACTGATGCTATGTAATTGGTCACAATATTTAAATTATTATATGGTTACAATTGTTTACTGAGGGTCCAAAGTTTAAAGAACTGTAGCACTGTAGCACTTGGGTCTTTTACTTCTTTCGTTTCCGACTTTGAAGTTGCAAATTTAATTTATATTGAAAATTGTTTTCAGGGATTCATATCTGTTGAATTCGGTCACTAGTACAGACAGGAATGGGGTTGCTCTCCTGGAGACGTGCGATTTTAATTAAGGATGGGATTATATCTTCATTTTCAATCTTGCGTGATATCACTGTCGATAATCGAGAGGTGGACATTTTTTCATACTACCAACAACATTTTGTGTACAGAGTCTTTATACGAGTGGAATCTCCTATTAGCGTTTAATAAATATTTTATAATTTTAGGATCATCTTTATCTGTAACGGGATTAATTTCCACGTTGTTGTATTTTCTTAGTTCAGCTATAAAGTTTTTTAGATACACTCTTGAAATTTAATTTAATAATGTAAACACATTATTTACAAAATAGTTGACATTTGTTATCTCAGCAATGTACTTGTATATCGAGGTGTTATGGAGGTTATATTAGAATGAGAATATTGAAAGAAATTTCGGGAGCAGAAGCGATTTACGAGCGGAAGGGAATTGGATTTCATGGAGACTAATTCAGAGATGCTATTATGGATCGAAACATTGTACGAGGATTGAGTTTCTGGGACTTCTTTTCGGTTTTTGGAGTTTTGAGCAACGCAGCTTGTGAGAGCTACAGAATTGTTTTAGGTGGTACATTGGTGAACAGTGGTGGGTAATGTTTGCCATTGTCACTGTCAGTATCACAGTTGTTTGGTTATCACTGTTGGGAGCGTCCTGGCGAACTGACCGTTTTATTTGCTTTCGGTTGCCTCCCTTTTGATATTTTCTGCCTAAAATTGCAAGTATTCTACCTTAGGTTGGATCTTGATAACATGAGATTTGCAATGTATATATTTTCACGGACGGATCCTCCATTGTGGCACTTTTGCTATTAGTGGTAAATAAACAAATGAAATTATGTGTGATATTGTTGGTGCTGTGTAGCACATTTAGAGCACTGCTGATTGTTTCCCGTTGATGGATTTGAGTTCATTGATAAAAGTTAACCGAACAACTGAATATACACTGATTATCGAACTTAACTGTAGTTTTTTATTAATATTTACTAATAATCACTTGAATGTAATGAATTGGTTGATTGGCATCAGGTAGGCTCGTACCGACGCTAGTGTGTCAACTTCTACGAGCGCTACGCGATATGAACGGTTCAGCGGTGGGGACTGAAGTGAGAACATTTCCAATGAGCACATTCGCGTTCCCGTACATTGGATAGGAATATCTCGGTCCTGTAGCTTCAAATAATTACCCATGGTAGCTCTTGTCCCTATCTCGGACGATGAATCATTGTTTTGGGCGTAGATATACACTTCCTCAATTACACATACAGATTGTACATACAATCACCTGTCATGTCAAAAGATTCTGGGGGATTTGGGTATAGTTTTAATACAGAAGGATCCGGAATGCCCTGCCACCATGCCACAAATGCAAGGTAAAACCTTGAAGTCTTACGCAGGTTTCGAACACAGCCTTATTTTCTGAGTTCTTGGACTCTCCTGCCACAAGCACGGTTTCACGAGGCCGTATCACTTGACCGTACTACTTGTGAGATTTACATAACGCGTGAGATTTACCTAACGCAATATTAATCAGAGAAAAGCTTTTCCTGATTTCCCACCTGTAATGTAAATATTAACGACGTAAAATATATTTAAAAAATAAATTTGCGTAATTTTTGAAAAATCAAAAGTTTAATCAAAATGGCGTTGATGACATGTTATTTTGGGCATTTAGCTCAATTTATACAATTAAAAAAATTGGAATCGATGGTGAGAATATCTTGTTTTTGAAGTTCCTCATATTTCTCTCAAAGTTACGCAAAAACTGCAAATATTTTTTTTGAAAAATGTTCATGACTTCAATTAAATATCTAATTGTGGACAACAAATTTTTCATGAATAAATATCTCTCTTCGATAATATAGTTGTACGAATAGGCCCAAAACATTTGAAAACTTTGAACATTTGAAACTTTGGAACTTTTGAAAATTCAGAGTTAACATTGAAAATCTGAACTATGCACTCTTTATAAGAGTATTTTACTTTATTCTTACACGAAATTGAAAGAAAATATTTAAGCTATTTTTGAGAAAAATTGTGAAAACGTCCCATGTGTTTCATGTAAAGTCGACCCACGATTATAAGAATTATTTTCAAAAGCGCAGGGCTTTGAATAGGGACATATCGATCGGAGGATATTTATTTTCAAAAACATCTTCTGAATGGTTGAGGCCCTAGTTTTGTGCATAGACGGACGGATGGTACTTTTTCGGTATGAGGGGGCCCCAAAACGTGTTTTCCGTTAATGTCTGGAATTTTGATTTTCTGCAGCATTAAATAACTTCCTCTACACTATGTTTATAACTCCGTATACGAGAAAGTAAAAATGGCTCCGCATGAAGCTTCTCGGCAAAGGCAGAGAGTTTTGTGTTACGTGTTATGATCCAGAGTCTCATCATTTACATCCCCGTTAAGGGTTGCAGCTGCAGGGCGAGGGCGCTGTCGAGTCCTTTTTTGAACGTAGTAGTGTGGCATGAGAAATGAGGCAGTATACGGGACGAATGGTTATGCGGTGGCACAGGAAAGGACACGGAATTTTAAGATAAATGCCTAAAATCAAGAGATAAGATTTCTGAAAGGAAATGTTCCACCGAGCCTGTTTCTTAAGAGACCTCTCTTTATGAATACTAATACATACTACTTTAAATAACATTGAAAATTTCGAAGACATTAATTCCACTCCATAGAAAACGCATAATCTAGATACATCGCTGCAAACAAATGGAACGGTCACGCTCTTTATCCAATCGTGAATTGCCCAATGATCACATTCAGCGAAGCCATGGCTAGGAATGAATTAATCTACTGTAACAGGAGTAAGTAATCATCTTGTTTATCGAGATAATTTGCATGTAATTATTGCTTAAGAACAACAATAATATTATTAGATTCGTGATATTTTCCAACCAACTATGCGCATTTTGTAAACAGCGACGACATTGATGTATGCAAAAGTAATCAAAGAATGTTATCGTTATCATTAAATTTCCATATAAATAGTGGCATAGAAGAGAGACCTGTATTTTAATTCAAGTAAACGAGATAAAGAAAGCAATTAGCTTATTCAAATTAAAATGTTTCTTTTTGTGAAACAGAAAATACTCGAGATATTTAACAAATAATGATCTGTGTTCGTTTATTTGAACCATACTAAAGCAGACTATTTTAATACGATATGTTTAGTGCCACATATTTAATTTTCTCTTCTATTACTTTCCTTTTTGCGTAGAAAAAAGCCTTCTTCACAAACTATTTAAACTTTCAAGCAAACAGACATAACTAAGCAGAACAAACCAATACAGCTAAGATGAATTGCGGCTACCGACGTAATACAATGCAATTGCATGCATCAGCCGAAGAACCTTTGGTGAATCTTATACAACGTAGATGGTACAATACTAATCTTCCGATAGTAGATGTTTCTAAAAACAGGCAGGTGTAATGTACCTTTCTTACCATATATTCTCATTTTGAGACAAATTGTAAAGGTTTAAATACCTCACAAATGACCTGACGATACTACCAGTTTATGGCTCATAATTTACATCGAGAAGTATCTGTGAATGTTTATGTAACATTGGTAGCTATTTACGATGAGGTATCTGAATTTCTCTCTCCGGAGAAAATATCGATTCAACTTGAAGAGTAGTCTAAACATACGAGAAGTTCACATTGAACAAATGATATAATGAGATACATTATCATTACCTTCATTAGAATTACCTGAAGCAGCAAGCACCCTGCAAATACTCTAAAAAGACACAAATGAAAAGGCATGGAAAATAAAATATATCCGGAGGTCAATACATACAGTAGTAATATCTCGCCGTATTTTAGGGTTTGTAGGAATGACAACACTAAATTTCTCTAAAATGTTTTAAGCTTTACCAGATGAAAACATTTAGTGAAGAACTCCTGTGAATTCAATCCTGTGTAAGGAATGAATATCCTCTATTTGTGGTTGTAGAGGAGACAGCAAAAGAAATTAAATCGTTTATTTCAGAAACCCGTCAAGTGCAAAATTTTTCATTTCGAGAAAACTGTGGTAAAGTATCCCAGTTTTTCTGATTTCAAAATACTGTTTAATATTAAAGTAGTTGATAAATGAATATTTTGCAGTTAAATATACACTACGCGATATGTCTATCTTCATGGATCAATATTCCGCCGCTAACGCGCTTTTTAGATTTTGACGTTTGACGGGTTTCTGAAATAACGATTCAATTGACAATGCAACCCATAATGACATGTACATAATCATTCATCTTTTCGTAACTGCAGGTAACGCTCTTACCGGCTATCTACTGGGACCTGATTCTTAGTTGCCAATACGGCATCGAGGATATGGCACTAGAAGGAAAAGAAAATACTTAATCCGATACCATCTAGTGAGTAGCCAGTCGCCGCAACGCTCGAGCCCCGACCTCTCCACCAGATGGCCTTAGTTTTCCCTTTCGCGCGGAGGCAGCCCGAGCGCCTGGGAGCGAGAGAGTCGGGCGGGAGGCAGCCCTAAGGGGCTCGCGCTCGGAGTCGGGGCGGCGCGGGGGCGCACGGCCACGGAGCCCGGGAGGCGGCGGCGACAGCGGAGGCCGGGAAACACCTGATTAGAACGTTTGACGCAGCAGGTCAACTGTTGTAAACAGTCAAACTACTTGTCTTTACGAGAGAACAAGCGGTCCTGGGCTGGCTGGAAGCGAGCGAGAGAGCGAAAGCTATATAAACAAACACAACGAACAAACCAAACAGGCCTCGGCGAGCGCACCTGTGCGCTGCGATGGCTGTGTCAACAAAGGACTACAGCGCACCTGTGTGGAGAGAACTGTGCGGCGCCCGCCCGCCCGCCGACAGCAGCCACTCTCCGTTCTGCAAACAGCGCCGCCTCGGGGAACCGGTCAGTCGGCGGCCGCGGGGCCGCGCGCGGCGCAGGCGGCGGCGCGGGCGGCGGCGCGGGCGGCGGCGCGGGCGGCGGCGGTCGCGATGGCAATGGAGGCGGCGGCGGTAGTCGTGGCGGTGGTAATGGCGGTGGCATTGGCGGTGGCGATGGAAATGGCGTTGGCGTTGGGAATGGTGGTTGGGGTGGCGTTGGCGGTGACAGTGAAGTTACGGTGACTGTGAGGTTATGGGGACGGTGTGGTTACGATGACTGTGGTGGTGACGGCGACAGCCTCGGCGAAGGAGACGGTGAGGGTGACGGTGACGGTAGCGGTGGCGATAATGGTCGGGCGATGGTGACGGTGACCGTTGTGGTGACGGTGACGAAAGTAGGCGGGACAGGGGGGACAGGTAGGGAGTGGCAGGGACGATGGCTGCGACGGTGGGAGCTTTAACGGCGGTGGCGGCGGCAATGGTGGGTGTGGGGCAGTGGGTAGGGGGCGGTGGGAGCAGAGATGGTGCGTTGCTGCGAAGTTGTCCAACGGAGGCGTCGCCATCGGCCGTGGCGTCTGTTGTAACTAACTTTCTTCTTACATCATTCGAGAAGTCCCCGCAATACGCATCTTCGCACCTCGGTACGAGCTAGCGTCGCGGAAAGTGGCAGGTCACCGCTCAAAACCGCTGAAGGCGATGAAGTTCAGTGTGACAGACGCTCGCTTTGTGTAATATGATCATTTTTTAGAAAACCTTGTGCGGATTTTAGAAGGGGTGACGTTGTGTAGGTAATTTACTTATAGAAACTAATTTAAAACTGCCGGAAACTAATTTTTTCAGCATCTACAAATTATTTAAGTTATCCGATTGAGATAAGACAGCATGCAAAAACGACGGGAGATTATAATCAGCATTAACCGAAGAGATGATAAATGATCACTAATGAATCTGAGCAAATACATGAACTAAACGAGTCACGGGAAATGGCAGTACGCCAAGGAAAAACAAATGTTTTGAACACTAATTCCATCAGCAGTGATCACGATCTTCGTTCATTAAGGGCAGAAGACGAGTTTGCATCAGCAGATTATTGGGTTTCTCATCACTTATATGTATGCTCAGAGATCACAGCTTCGGCAAAAACAAGTCCCAGGAGACACCAACGATGGATGAGAAGACGAACCCACGACCTGCAGTAATGTGGCGACTTCAATGTCACGAGTGGCGAGTGTTTCGTAGAGCGGGAAGGCGCTACCCGGTAAAGATAAGGTGTTGATTTATACTTCGCCGGGGAGCCCATTAAGCACGTGAAGTGCGAGTGTCGCGCCTCCAGGCCGCGACAACGAGCGCATTGTATGCTAACGTAGCGCGCCGGCGAGGGAGTGGCGCGGCGCGGAGCGGCTGCTGGAGGCGGGCTGCGGCGGAGAGCGGGAGTTGGCGGCGGCGCAGGCGGCGGCGCAGGCGGCGGCGCGCGCCGCCTCGCGCCGGGGGTCCTGACCCCCGCCCCCACCGGTGCCGCGTCCCTCGACGCGCCTGCCACCCAAGCCTCGCGTCTGCGCGCTAGACGTCGCCGCGCCGCGTCGACCGGGGAGAAAGGCGGCGGGGCGTGTGAGAGCGAACGCGCGCCGCTCGCTTGCTGCGTTCCAGTGCGGAGGAGCGGCGCGTGGATTATTCCATTTACACATAATGCCCAATTGCGCGCGTACGGCCCGTGCAAGCCCCAGGGCGGCCAAGGCCTCGCGGGCGAACCACCGCCGCCGCCATCGGGGGTGACGTCGAGCGCCGCACCCGGCGGACGAGCACACACGCAAGCCGCGAGGTCGCGCAACTTGCGTAAGACATGATATGCTTTCATACTAAAGAATTAACGATACATAATAATAATTAACGAATAATAATAATTAACGATACATACTAAAGAATTAAAGAATTAACGATACGATAAATTACCGTAATATAACGAAGCTACTGTAAAGAAGTTGATTCCACTAGGATAATGAGATTTAGAGATGTGTCCAAGATTGATGCCCAGAAAGAAATCTGACAAAAAAATGACGTGTCACAGGAAAACAAATTGAGGGATTCCTCAATTATATACTCAACATCGAAATACCATACCATACCACCAAACCATATACTCAATACCAATGTCGTGCGGTCTTCTGACTTTTGAGGCCTTACGGTGCGACCACAACTACGTAATTCGATCGAGGTCTGCCCCTGGATGAGAATTCTAGAGTCTCGATCTGATCAATCGTTTCTATGGCTTCCTCCGATCAATTCCAAGCGGAGGCCAGAATAGTACCTTACACAAAGGGTCACGCAACAGAGACGGTAATTCCTTCCCCAACCTCATCTTATCCTCTCTGCAACTGTTCGTCAGATTCCCTGACCCAGTTTGGTTCATGTCCTACATGTTCATAGACATCGGAAGTTCATCGCGAATATGCGGATGCCCAACCCGAGCTGTAACATAATCGAAAATTAGGTTACGAATTGTTTTATAAGAGTATTTAACATTTTATATAAGGAGCTTACTTCTGTCTTCCTGATAGAATGAACTTTTTTAAATGGACTGATATGCTTGACTGGGTAATTTTTAACAATGGCGAATGTTGGCGAAGGCCGAGGCGGGTTAATTTTGTGAAGGAAGGCAATGGCGTCTACAAGTAGTGGGCCACAGTGAAGCGATATGTGTATCTAAAGTTGAGATAAAATGGGTTTGAGAGATGTATGTATGTAAATCGCCGACATGCTAATGAAAGAAAATATTCCGACACTCCAAATAAAACTATAGTATAATACTCTGAAAGAAATATTTCAACAGGAATAAACTATTTAATATATTTTATTGCTCTCCATTTAATTTTACCATACTAGATAATGTAATCATAATAACAGTGTGTAACAAAGTAATCACAGAAACAATTTAACTATTAATAGTTGAAAGATGAAAAAATAATAGTAATAATAATAAATTTCAAAAACCATAACATTTTCGTTTCCGAGTAATAGAAAACTTATTTGTAACGGTAAACGAACGAACTGTAGATTTGATTTTTCTGTATTGCTAACAAAAAATCCTCACCCTAATCTCTACTACCACTACAAGTAACAGGAAAGCTCAACAAAACATGCGCATAGTGAAGCTACATTTACCTAAGATCGAACCTTGTGGGACCCCATGTTCAATTGGCAAAGAATTGGAAAGATAAGTAAATAATGTTCTTTCGCGCCAGTACGGTATTTCTACTCTTTGAGATTGATGTACGAGGTTATCCAACCAAGGGCAATACCACGAATTCCATAAGAAGGTAATTTTGAGAGAAAGATGTTATGGTCAATAACGTGAAAAGCTTTCGAAAGATCTAGAAATATCCCAATGGGTTCTTCATTTCGATCCATTGATGAAGCAACATCTTTAAGAAAAGAAAAATGGCAGTTTCCCTAGATTTTGATGTTCTAAAACCGTGTTGTGAGTCTGAAAACGCTTCGTTTTTTCTGAGAAAAGTTTCCATTCGCGTATAGAAAAGCCTCTCTGACATTTTTGAGAAAACTGATAAAAGAGAAATTGGCCGGTAATTTTGAATTTCATTTTTGTTCCCTTTTTTAAAAAGTGGCTTAATTTTTGTTGTTTTGAAAATATCTGGAAATATTGCTGTGCACAAGGAAGCATTTAAAATGTGAGTTAATGGGTGTATACTGGCAGGTGCACACGTTTTTAATAAACAATCCGGAAATTCATCTAAACTAGATGAATATTTATTTTTTAGATTACTGACTATTCTGAGGATTTCGGTGGAAGAAGTTTCGGAAATAAACATCGTGCCGAATTTTTTTTGAGAAGCATATG
Source organism: Teleogryllus occipitalis (assembly GCA_011170035.1). Taxonomy (NCBI): domain Eukaryota; kingdom Metazoa; phylum Arthropoda; class Insecta; order Orthoptera; family Gryllidae; genus Teleogryllus; species Teleogryllus occipitalis. The sequence goes on from BLKR01003906.1 coordinate 20,510, forward strand.
ATGTTGTTACTCCTATTCTTACTTCTATTCTTCTTCTTACTCCTATTCTTCTCCTTATGTGTTAGGGCGCTGTCTCGAAACGGATGTAAGCGATCCACTCTCTCTTCGTTTGCTTCTAAAGCCACGGCACATTGTAATTTTTCGAAATGTCACTGACATATCGCCTGGAGACCCTTCTCTATCAACACTTTCCTTCCGGTTTGCGTAGGCCGAGGCTCCGACACGTGGATATCCCCGCGGCACTGCTGGTCGGCGGACTAAGCGAGAGACATGAGCTATCACACGCCTGTGGAGATCAGGCGAGGAAATTTCCCAAACATTCCACTGGGCTGAAACACTCCCGGAATACAGTTCCCGTTCGGAACTAAAGGCCAATAGATCACTCTGTAGAGGATGGGATTCCGCTGATACTTGCCACTATTACGGTTATGAATTTAAATTGTGAGAGAACCATAACATCGAAAAGGATGCGAAATATCTCATTAGAATCATTACTAATTCAAGACCGAGAGAAAACCCTGCTTGAAAAACCTTATACAGTGAAATTTTCTGAAACGACTCCCTTGATTAAGTCGTCACCTCTATTGTATGCTATTTTACGAGGAATATATTTATTTTCCCACAAGACACTTGCAAATATTTCATCTTTTAAGCGGTCACTGAACCTTTCGGTCAATGGACAGCCACATTGCGTAGGTTAACCAGTAGTGAACGGATACTGTTTCCTGAAGAATTTGCTATAATTATTCGTAGCGCTGTAAAATGTGGATGGCTGGTAAATATTACTGTATACTGAGTATCTTCATGCGTCGGAATGCAATGTCAGACTACGTAGAACAGTGACCTAGAGTTGCTTATTGTGCAGTGTGATCCATTTGTGTTTCAGATCAATAATTTTCAGGCATGCTCTGAAATTTCCTTAGCGGGAGAAGTGCAGTTTGAAGCCTAGTTGTGAATAATGTCCACGATTGGGATGACACAACTGATGGTGTGAAAGAGAAGAGTGCAAATTTCGGGAATTGAGTTATAGTGTGTCGGTTTTGTTTATAGTGCATAGTACAAAAATGATGAATTCGGTACACTTAAAAATGTGTTAAAGAGTAATGGATATTAACTTCATTATAAAGAGAAAAATTATACCAGATGCCATCTTCATATAAACCTTTATTAAGCGATCATTAGTACTACGAACTATGAGTGGTCGAGTAAGACAGTTTTAACTGTAACTAAATGGAAGCAAACGATTACCAAGTTCTTCTCGGACGTAGTTCGCATCAATGTTTCTTTTCTTCGTAATTCAATTCATAAATACCCCGTGATCAAAAGGGGAGTAATTCAGTGGTTGAAACAGAAATAGAAGAATGTTTTTCACATTTGTGACAAGTTTAGCAAGAGAAGTAGGTTTTCTCTTATAACACAGTAACTGCAGTACTTGACTGCATTTATTGAAATGCATTCTTAAAAAAGGGGAAGAACCAGAATTAAGTTATGTTCCTCAGAGAAAAAATAAATTTTTTTGTGATGACTTCGGGCATAATTGAACATACGATTTCCAAATCTGGAATCGTCCATTTAAAATTGCAAGATTGTGAATTTCCTTAAAATTTTAACTTGATAGAAAACGTGTACACATACCAAAGAACGAAATTTTGTAAGTGAATAGGTGATATGGAAAATGGAACTCCTCAATCTAAGAATCATGGCTACAATATAATTTGAAGTATGGAAAGATTCGGTTATGAATGCTGGACGTGGCATGCAAAAATATTTTATTTATTTTCATTACATTTCTTTCACACAACAATTATTATTAACATTTAAAAAATGTTCCATACTTGAGCCGCTCTTGCAGCTACAGAAAACTAGTTTACACTCTTTTTCGACGTCTGTGGATTCCGCTACTAGTTTGCCATTACTGAGAATATTTTTAAAATGTTTTTGAAGCGTCATGTAAAATATCCTCAAAAATCAAAATATTCGTTTGAAACTCATAAGCCTAGACTTCACACAGCCGGACAGAAATAAATTTTTCTCTCAATCGATTTTTCGGTATCAAGTACCCACAAGACATGGATTCTGGCTACATTCCGTGTTAGACAAAGTAATTTACTATTATACAGCAACATGATTTATCCACTTTTTCGATATCAGGACCAGGAATAAGAGATTTTCTGCCGAATATTAGCTGTTTTCCGGCTCACGATTATAAAACTTATTTTCTCATGAAGTACTTTCGTAAGGGCGAGAAAGTAAAAAACTTGTTACCAACAGATACTGGATCGACTGTGTAATGCAGAAAATTTTTGTAAATCCCATCTAAATGTTCTCTGCACTAAAATTTTCTTTATTTTCTAATTTATTTGTTTAACGCCAGAAAATAGTTAAAAACTCGTGTGTGACTGATGAGGAGAAGACCAATCTGGGAACATTTCCTAAAGTTTCGGAATCCCAACTCTCGCTACTACACAAGTTGAATTATGAATATATGTAGCAACGAGCGATTTCGGCAAAATATGACAACAAGAAATATTCACTCCGCCGAATCAAAAATACTTGCAACGGTTGGTTGTTAGTGATTCTAGGCACGTCAACTACTGAGGTCATTAGTCACGTAAGTGTAGGGCATATTTATTTCTTCGGGAGGTGGCGATGATCTTCTCCGCTGGAAGGCGGGTTCCGACTCAGACCTACCGTCGGCTAGCGGGGTTTCCTTCAACAAGGTATCTCCCACCAGGGGGCCACCATCCCGGCCGGGGCTAAGCTCCCGATCGGTCTGCCAGCATGTGTGGTAGTGTAGTGCATGTTAGTGTAAGGGGTGAGGATAAGACAAGAAAGAGGAAGGAAAGATCGCGCACGGTTCGTGGCCCGTTTCCTAGGGTACTGCTCCGGCACTCACCTGGTGTTGATCGGAGAAACCACGGAATAAGTGTATGTCTGCGTAAGTGTAAGTATGCGTAAATAAGGGGTGAGGATAGGATATGGAAGTCGAAGGAAAGATCGCGCGCTTTTCGTGGCCGGTTTGTTAGAAAACTTCTCCGGCATTCTCCTGGAGTTGATAAGAGAAACCACGGAAAACTTCCGATTAGAGCAGTCAGCCTCTAGAATTCTCCTTCACACAGCGACTGAACTCGACCTAGCAATCTAGATAGAATCGAAAATTCTGCCCCCGTCGGGACTCGAATCCTACGACCTGCCGGTTACGCAATGGATGATCGCGTAATGCGTCGCCCTGGCCGCGGCTGCGGAACAGCGTGTTGGTCTTTGGCTCTTCTGGCCCCTGACGCTCGACCGCTTGCCGCCCGCCCGCAGAGCCCCCTTTCCGCAGTCATTTCTCGCCGTGACTCGGCACTGCCGCGTACGCTCGCGCCCCGCTCTCGTGTCCTCGCGCGCGCCGCCCTCCAACAGGCACGCGTGTGTGGTCTCCAATTGGAGGGCCGAAGCGCTCTGGGTGAGGGGTGTCCGAACTCCCAAATTCCGTCTCGATTTTACCTGACACGCGTGCATTGCTTAAGTTTTTTTGTTAGATAAATAAATCAATAAATCTCTTTTGTAAGGATTGAAACCACTGACCGATATTAAGAAGTTTTAAGGCTCTTTTATTTGTAAATGTACTTATCCGCGCTCAGTGACACAGAGACTATGTAGTAACTCTTGGACCCCGCCAGAGGCAGATTCACAATAAAATATTTCGAGTTGTTTTCTATCGATTTTTCTGAATTTTGTAAATAATCAAGAAGCAATATAGTTTAATTTTAATAAATTTGTTTCCCGTACAAACAATGTATTTGGGGTGAAGTCACTAGCAATTGGAATTTATTTGTTTTTATTTGTGAAACTTATTTTTATTTGTATATCTATTTTAATTTCAATTAATGTATCGTTATTTATATTTTATTAATGAACGTATTTACTGTATGCCTTGATTTCCGGGACATTCGTCAAAGAATTTGTACCGTAGCAGGATAATTCGGGTGCGCTAATTGTTGACGCCTTTTAATCTCAAGGTAAGTACGAGAGGAATGAGCAGTGATAGGTGAAATGAATGTGATACATGATGGAGATATGGTGGAATGCAAGGCAGGCAAAATGAGAGAACTCCGAGCAAACCTGCTACTAACCAGTTTTTTCCGCCACAAATTCCACACGGAATGACCAGGAATTGAATCTCGGTACCGAGTAGTGCAAGGTAATCAGCCCGACTATTAAACCGTGGATACTAACGCGTTAGTCTTTCAAAGTCGACTATTATTTACAAAAATATTTTTAGACAATAAAAGCATTCAGTGATTTTCATAAAAGTAAATATAGTTTTAACGAACAGGGCTAATTGAATTATTGTGGGCATTCCTTATAAGATTTAATTCATTTTCTTACATAAAATTAATAAACCACTCATAATTATCAAAGTGATTTTTACACCACGAACAAAGAATTTCGATACTAATATGCATTTATTTATTTAGCATTCCGAATCTTAACCTATAAGATTTTCAGACGTTACCAAACAATTTCTTCAACGATCACAAGGTGATGCCAGACTTAATGCAGATGCTTCCAAAGGGGAGCTACACAGGCGGTGGCGACAGTCACGGTTGTTTAACTTTGCATTATCAAATTTTGAGTTTTGTTAAAGAGAATATTTTCATTCCTTCGAGTAGAATTGAAGGTTTTTAATTGTAGTTAGTCCTGAACATTGTCCGTAATAAAAATGATGATAAAGTACGAACGACAATACATAAAGGCGTTACTTTACAGCAGTGATTCCCAAAGTGGTTCAGGTGCCCCCCCCCCCAACCCCCGGGGTCCACGGAGACTCGACGGGGGTTTACGTTGGCGTGAAAAAATTAGGGGTTCACAAGTTGTTAGTGGGGGTCTATGAAAATATATCAGGTTTCAATAGTAAAGAATAAAATATTGGCTTGGCTTTACCTATCAATATAGACAGATATATTATCCAAAAAAATTAAGGGAGAAAAAATTTCAAAGGGTATCCCCGGATAAGATGGTAAAGAGTTCCCCTAAACCAAATGACATATGAGTGGTTACATTATAATTCTAATATAAATTTTTTTTGAAATGTTTCTTAGCCCCCGTCCCACCACCCACACCTCTCTACAGCCAAATATATGTTTTTATTATTTTATTTTTTTTCAGCAACACTGATTTATCTGACTGAAAAATATGATAAATACGAAAACAATTTATAGTATGAGAAAAATATTTTTTGATATTTTCTCAGACCCAAATGCAAACACAAAAAACAATGGAAAAAATAATTTTTATTATGTCTTAGAATTATGGAACAGGCTCGAAAAAAAATCTTAAACATTCCTATCAAAACACAAATTGCTGTAAATTATTTTTCAAACGCTGGGCTGGAGTTAAAAAAATAAAAACCATTTTCTCTTCTTTAAATGACCTTGACTTTAAATATACTTTACAAATGACTGCAACAGTTCTGTGCATTTATTTTGGTGTTTATTATACATTTGTATACATTGTTGTGGCACCCAGTAATAATGTTTTGATTTTTCAATTTAGTTACAAATTATCATTTTTTAAATATTTCTAATCCTTTGCATAAGTATATCATACGCTAAGGGGTGACGATAGTTTTGTCAGTTTATAAGAAACCATCGCCATAAAACCTTGAAAGTGTGATACTGGTGGAAAGAGAATTACACCCCATCCTCCATGGAAAAGATTTCAGAAGAAAAAAATAAAAGTTTTCAGATTATGACAAACAAAAAACGATTATTGCAACACCCATTATAATCGCAAAAAATCAGAAGCGCCTAGGCCTCCTAGGCCTTTTACACCACGTTTGCGTGTCTCCTGGGGACACGCAAACCACCAATATAAATACGAATGCCAAGGACAAATGTTAATCATTTGTTTCAGGAATTTTAAAAAGAAAAACGTGAGTGAATCGATGTCAGTGATTGCCAGTGCCGAAAAGAGTAAGTACCTGCCTATTTGTCATACATACTTTCATTTGTATATAGTAATAATATTATATTATGTTTGCGTGTAGTATGTACCCTTTCCCTCACAAAAAGTGGCCGGCAAAATTCCTAATCTTCCCAATCGCGCCGGCAAACGTGGACACCCCGCGGCCAGGGAGGGGGACGTGTTGACCAATCGCTAGAAGATAGAACCACAGTTGACTGCGATTAGTGCAACATCCCAAGGGGTAGAAAGGACGCTGTCTCAGGGGGAGGGGGCTAGTTCGTTTACGTACGAGGCGGAAATATCGTCATATTTCCCTGCCGAAGGAGAGATTTTGACTGCGCGTACGCTACGACGAAAAAATATTTCTGAGCGGGGTTTTCCGTCCACAATTACTGTCAATAGGCTAGTAAATATTTATAATTTTAGGAACAATTATTCTAACGTTTAGTAATCGATTTGTAACTCCTGTCAAACTGCTATTTTGAGATGTTCATTTCAGGTACAACTTGCGGAGCCTTCCCGGTCGTTCTAACGCATATATCAAACTTGTATATAAAATTATAAATTGTTGCAAAATTGTTAATTCGCGATTTTCGGTTCAGAGACATCGGAAGACTCTCCCCCTTTAGATTTGCAAAATTTGGAAATTATTTATAAACTTGCTATTGTTGCAATTTTTATTGTCTTATCTGAAGAGCGTTTAAACGCGATACAAAATTTCGGAATCCGATCGTTGCTATCATATTTCGTTCTCGAAATATGTGTAATTGTTTTTAAGAAATTAACATCTTACAATGACATTTGTTTGCACTTAATTCATTCACTCCACACAAGCATAGTGAAAAAACAGTTCTCCATTGTCGGGATTTTGCCTGCCATGCTTAAAATGCACTTGCTTGTAAACAAATTCTGTGGCCAATTTAATTACGCTAAATTCGTCGTGTTTCGGCGAGTATGAGCATAGTTTTTATTTTGGTTTTATATTCTATTTCAAGTCCTGCAATTTTCAAGTCGATATATTTATCAAATAGAAGGAAATTGATTATAAACAAATTATTTTTCAAGGTGAATTACGGCCAAACGATTGTTTCTGCTTTTATATCAAAGGGATGTTGAGGAACCGAATAGCTGTATTATTATTTTTTTTACAGTCTCCTGTTAAAACCGAGAGTCAGAAACTATTTGGTCCTCTCGTTTAACTATTACCATTAAAAAATAGGGAAACATATCATTAGCTGTTTGCTATAAATTGCATTGGATTGGATGAATGGAGTGTTAAGGTTTTCAAATACAGAAATATTCAATTTTGTGTTTTGAAAGATCTCATGAATAGAATCACACATCACAAAATACTACTTTATTTACACAAGTATACAAATTCCTAAATGAACATATATAACTTTAAGTTAATATTTTCAATTCAATTTATCATTCAATAATTCACGATCATCTTTCTAAAACTGTTAATTTGATGTTTTTATGCTATAATATACGGATGCGAATACATGTGAAATCGCGTTACATTCTCATAAGTTTACGTAGCCCGTATTGTATATTGCGTAGCTATTACAAATAAGACGTGAAAGTACGTGCTGTTGAAGCAGCACTAGTTGTGTCTAAATAGTATGTATAGACACTCTGTCTAAATAGTATGTATAGTAAGATAAATAGTAAGATACGTGGGTAAACTTTGATTGACTATTCACATTGATCGTCTAAAAGTCAAACTTGTTTTTTTAATAACCTGGAAAAACATGCGTTTTCTATAGGTTATTGGAATATTGAAAACATCGAAATAGTAAACAAAATGTTAAGCGGTGATACAACACCTAGTAGCAAAACATTTGAGTGATACATTGCACCAATTGCTTTAATTTCTGATTAAAGCAGTTAACAAAATAAAAAGTAATGCTTTGAATACCCGTTTATTTGGACAATTGTGCGATAAAAATGAGGACTTCCAACAATTGCTCTTACTGAAGTACGCTGGTTGCCGAAAGGTGAATGTTTATCAAGATTTTACTCATTTTTTTAATCAGTTTTAGAGATTCCGGATAGTAAAGATGCAGATTTAAAAGAAAACCTGATCAAATTGAAAGCAGACATCACGTATTTGACAGATTTGTTCAAAACATTTAATGACGTTAACTTGCAATTACAAAGGCTTAAATTAAATAAAAACAAAGGGTGTAATTTTGGCTTTTCTTGGAAAATTGAAATTTATGAAGCAAAATCATCTCCCATCTCGATCGGGTTTTTGTCCAGTTTCCCTGATCCATTGAGGAAATGCTGAGATGGCCCCTTGATTTGCTTCTGGACGTAAATGTAACTTCACTATGCGCACGTTTTGTTGAACTTTCCTTTTGCTTGTAGTGGTAGTAGAGCTTAGGGTGAGTTTCTACTTTGTTAAAATACAGAAAAATCAAATCTGTTCGTTCCTTTACCGTTAAAAATAAGTTTTCTATAATTTGGCAATGAAAATATCTAGTTTTCGAAATGTTAATCTCTCGCTTTTTTAAATTTGTTTTTATTATTATTATTATTATTATTATTATTATTATTTTTCAACCATTAATAGTTAAATTAATGGGAAGTGATTGTGAAACTCAAGAAAGCGTGCGCAGATGATTTCTCCCCCATACGTCACATACAGTTTTTGACTGTTTGACTAAATAAATAAATAAAAAAATATTAGTCGGCGCGAATTCTTAAGGTTTCCAAACTTGTCATAGGCAGAACGTCTTGATGAGAATATTAAGACATACGTTCAACATTTAAATGCCCTGCATGATGACTTCAAAGAAAAAAGATTTGAAGATATTCTGACGATGGAAATACCACCATGGATCATAAATCCATTTGATTAAACGGAAGTAGCGAATGTGGTATTACAAGAGGATCTACTCGAGCTTAGCACCAATGAGGAGCGGAAGGTGAAATTTAAAAATTATTAAAATTATTAAACATTTTGGCTGCAGGCAGAAATATCCGAAAAATATCCTGAGCTGTGGGAAATTGCGAGAAAACTTTTGATAGCATTTTCCTCGTCAAACCTTGTCGAAAAAAGTTATAGCATCGTTACAAATCTATTAACAAAAACGGAGCAGATTAAATATAACAGAACAGGGAGAGTTGCTGGTATTCCTTACAAAACTGAAGCCATTAATTATTTTCTGTCAATCCATCAAGTACATTCCTCCCGCTAAAATTAAGATTATTTTTTAACTCTTGATTTGCATTGTTGAAGTTATAGTACGTTATTAATGTTTAATTTTAATTCTATTACTTTGTAATCACATATTTTAATAAACTGAACACAAGAAAATATACTATTTTTAATTTTACCACTCCAAATTTAGAGTTGGAACTCACCGCAAATTTCAATCGTTAGATCTAATCTTCACTTTGTTTACGAGTTTTGGGAATATGGTAGCAGCAGGGGGTCCACCGAAACCAGTAAGATTTTGAAAGTGGTCAATGAGATAAACAAAGTTTGGGAACCTCTGCTTTACAGAATAAAGAGTGTAATGTTGAGGGAGATATTAATGAACATGCTACTTGCGTTGTATACAGAGCATAAAATGTCCTTCGACTATAAATGGTCTGATGTATTTATGTTGCTCGTCAAGTGGTTCGTTCTGGCCAATCTGAATAACAGAGATTCAACGGCAGTACGAAGGTGATGCATAATTAGATATTGCTCTGGGCGACCCAAAATGACCAGAAGCGAGGATTTTTTCTATCATACAAAGTAAACTGTCGGAACCCGAGTCGACTCTTCTCGAACCAGTGTCAAGAAAAAAAACCCTCAAGCTTCTTGTTACGCCTATAATACTGGATACTGACTGCTTTTTTTGCCTTTATGGCATTTCCTACATGGCCTTCCACGGACACCTCAACGTCTCCAAGATGGCTTGCAATTTCGTCGTGAGAGATACGTATGGACATTGAAAAAAAGCGATCTGTCCACGGAAGATTATGTTAATGATTGCAACGGGCAGAGAAGAAACTGAAAATGTGCTGACCTAAGTAGTATACGAGACTCCTTTAATTCTTGGAGTTCGTAAGGTATCAGAATTTTAGAAACCTTTAAAAATAAATAAGCAATAAAATATGATTCTGGATAATCATTGCAACTCACTTCTTTTAAATTTGAATTTTCTGAGCCAATTCTGCTTTGGCATTTTCTTAATGGTGGAATCTTTTGCTGCAGGTGCTTCGCCAAGAAGTTTTTATGCTATATTTGCTGTTTTATTGGTGGTTTTAAAGAAATGAAAAAGAGTTGGCACAGGATTTAACTGCTGTTGCCAACAACATTCGTATTTTTCTTGATTTAAATTACGAGTAAATCAATCTATTCATTAAAAGCTAATAATCATAAAATTAAAGTCAGCTCTCCGATATCCCAACAGCTTATTATTTACTAAGTTTTTAATAATTAAAACTTATCGTGTTTTATTTTCGATTACTCGAAGACAATCAATTGAATAATTGAAAATATTAATTTGAGATACAGCTACTTGATATGAATACTGGAAAATACTTTTGGTATGATGAAACCTATGTAGCCTAATTAAGTTTTATTTAATATATGTACTTCTTTCATTAATGTCTCCTTGAAATTATTTTTGCGATCAATCTTACACGTTACTCGAAAGATTGTCATCTACAGCGCATTTATCATTCTGTGAGAACGTATTTTGCTGGGTAGGCAGTTGTTTTACATATCATAAGCGTGTCACTGCACTTTGAGGATTTTTCACCCATAAAATTCCACCGCCATTTTTGGGTTCCAATTTGCGAACTTACGTTTCGGAAGCCATTGCTGTGACTCTCACATCACTGTGGCCGGAGAATACAAATGGAGAATTAGAGTAACATTTACTTAATTTCTTTTAAAACTATCACATTTTAAAAAAAATATCAAATCCATAACTTAGCATTGTTCTTGATGGATCTACCTTCCTAGAATGCAAAACTGCCCAAACATCTGCATTTCTTCCAACTTCTCCCAACGAAAATTTCTCCCCGGGAATGCAAGTTCAGTTTTCTCTGTATCATCGATAAGTCAATAAATTAAATTTGCTGCTCTTGTTGGGACAACTCGTGCATCGTGCGGAGTTCTGAAGTAACAGCGTAACTGTTTTTGCTGCGGAACTGTTTGAAACAGACACTCTATGGAGTATCAAATACGAAAATGATATTTACTTTAAATTAATGTGTAATGTCATCGTTACGTTTTGTATTGTGTAAATCTGAATATACCTGCAACAGCCAATGTAAATTATTTAACGCAATTCTTGGTTAATGACTTCTATTTTCATCGGGAGTTTCGTTCAATTTCCCTTGTCTCAATCTGTTGCGCTAAGGCGGACGCATATTGTCAGTTTCGATTCTAAGGGTTGCGGATTCGCATCCCACCTCCAGCATGGATGTTAGCATCTGTGGCATGGTCGGTTTTCTTAAACCACCATGTATCATTTAAGAAATATTTCATTCCCGTCTCGACCCCACCCTAATAACAAATAGGTAGAGCGGCGATAAGAGCTGGTCCACAGACTACGACCTTTCTCGTATATACGACGTATAAAAATCCGTATCTCTGCAGAAACGTTCAGAAGTAATAAGCAGAATGGCAAATTTAAACGCAAAAAATACACAAAACGCCGAATTTATTTATTTGTTATCTTTAATAAAGTATTTTTATATCATCCGGTTCAGCTTTCAACATCAAAATTACCATATTTTCAATAAAAAAAAAATGTCAAGATGTAAGTTTGTTTTAAAGTAAAGTAATATTCAAAATATATTAGACAACTTTTATGTTTATTATTAATAAAGTATAATTAATTATTTTAAATCAAAAAAGATTTTTAGTTTAAAATAGCTGCAAAATATGATTACTACTTGTCTCAACGTGGAAATAAAGCCTCTTCTTGCGAAAGTTTACAATTAAAAACAATACTTTCATTTAAATCTAAAAGTTGAAATTTTTATTGAAGTTTGGTATCATAGCGATCTGGTATATGTAGAATTTTCAGATTTTTATCTGGTCCCCCAACAGAGATTACAGTCGAAAATTTGGAAAAAATCAAAAATTCCAATTTTTAAGAGGATGTAATTTGCAAGGGGTACGTTACTCAACAATGCTATTTTACAAAAAGTAACTGTACTGTTATGTATAAAAGCACAGAAAAAATTAAGGTGGAGATTATAATCCTTCTTTGAGCATTACTCTCTGAAAATCGAATTTCGTTCATTCACGTTCCATAGATTTAGTAGCAAATATTTCTCCAATAAGAGCAAGAAGGTAGATAAATATGATTAAGATTCGTAGGCCAGAGTACATTGAATACAATTGCTTTTATTCTAGAATGATATCACAACCACAGCTGAATAATTTAGAAAAGAGTAAATATCTACAAATACGAAAAGCGTAAAACAAAAATGGCCGCCATTTGTAAATCAGATACAATAAAAATACATTAAAAATGTAATTGAACAGCCAAAACATAAGGAAATTTATGTACAATATCTGAATGTTTTACAAGATGGTCGAGCGACAAACTTATTAAAATTTGGACCACTTAAAATGGAATGACCCTAACGTACTATTTATACAGCAATTTCCCTCCGAATTCACGCATATAATTTTTTGTAAAACTCAAATTTTCGAAAAACTGTACTTGGCCTTGTTTCAAAATCTATCTTTAAGGAACAGATTTCATTACGGGAAAAATTTCTATATTTAATATTTTAGTTGTAAGACGCCGAACAAATTTTGAACTTTTACAATTTTCAAAAAATCAGGGTATTGAACTATCATGAAACATTCACCATTCACTTAAACGGCATTCACCTTATCCAATAATGAAGTTCAATCAAAAATGTTGGAGCCATTTTTTGGAAAATTTGAAAACGTCCCCTGGGCTTCATTATGTCATTCATTATCCTCAAAAATTAAAATTTCGGTTTCAAATTCAAGGGTCCGAGACATCAGCCACATCGATTGCGGAATATCAGTTCTGGAGAAAATCGACTGAAGGATTCACAGACAGTTTTAATAGACGTTTTGCCGTCATACGAGTTTCCTATGTCAGTTGGCCCATAAAAAATTGTTTCCGGCTACACCACGTGTACTGTTGTAAGTGTTTCTGCCGAAAATTCGCCGTTTTTTCGCGCATTACTACATAACTTTCTCTCTACTGCATAAACGGTAGCAAGAAATTAAAATCCATAATGTACTTCATTCTGTTTTGGAATGCAATAGATTCACCAACAATTACCATATCATCTTCTCACATTTTAAAAGTAGTGCTGCTAAAAAGCCACATACTTTCTTGCTCGTATTTTCATGCAAAATTACGCGAAAAGTATTCAAATTTTCGAAAAATTGTACATGACCTTATTTCTATCTTTAATGAACAGATTTCATGAAGGAAAAAATCTCTATGTTTAATATTTTAGCTGTCGGAAGACTCGGAAAGTTGAACTTTTGCAATTTTCAAAAAATCATAGTTTTCAAAATTTGAAAATGTCCCACGGCTTCATGTATTTACCCCCAAAATTAAAATATCGGTTTTTAAATTCAATCGGGGGCCGCATCATCATCAACGTCGAATGGGGAATATCAGTTTTGGAGAAAATCATCTGAACGGTTTAGCTGTTCACAGACGGACAGAGGCGGATGGGCAAACGTTTCACCGTCATTCGATTTTTCGGTATCAAGGACGACATTGATTCTGGCTACATCATTTATTAGGGGATTTTTTTCTAAATTTAGCAACTGAATTTATCCTCTTTTTCGCAATCATTGCCATGTAATTAGAGTTTTTCTGCCGAAAGTTCGACGTTTTTCGCGTAGCATTACAAACGTTCTCTCCACTCTGTACCGAGAAAGTGAAATGAGTGTGGTTCAAAGAAATATCTCTGTCAATGGAATTCATCTTCATTATCAACAACTGACAACACCCCCCCCACTATTCTTCTCTTTTCCAACGTGACTTTCACCACCACCTCTCTCCAGTCATGCTCATACGAAGCTCAGTTCATTCTTCTGACGATTTTCATACAGGATTTTTTTAAATACATATTTATTTTTCATTCGGATGTATATAGTTCAGTTAATTCACTTTTTCAGATGTATTGATGGCTTACAAATATTCGTATTTCCCAATCTAAAAAAACTAACTCTAACTACGAAAAGGGAAGTTACAATCTGCAACTTCTGTTAACAATTATTTGAGAATATGTTTAGGAAGGTGTTAAAAGGGTAACGATTTTTTATGTGTATTGGAGTACAGTCTGTTGAGGCAAGGTTGTAGTGGATGGAGTATGGTATAGAACTGATATTTGAATAAAAGGTATTGGAGAGATGGGATATGTGTTTGGTGATGGAAGTTATATTCAGTTCTTTGCGTATTCGTTTCTTGGCTATAAATTATGGAGCGTGAGTTGCTAATCGGACAAATCTATTTTGTATTATTTTTAGTTTATTTATGGTTGTAGCTGATGCATTAATACAGATTGGGCATGCGTATAACATTAAGAGTCTGATTACTGAGTTGTATAATGTGATAATGGGAATTGTATTGATAGGCAGCATTTTTATTAGATGTTCTGATTGTGCTATTTAGCATTTTGCTGGTTGCGTTTTGGTTGTAATATGAGAACTCCAGTTTATTTTTGTGTCTAAGTTTAGCCCAATGTAAGTATCAAAGTTAGCCCAACGTTTGGAGAAAGAAGTCCATGGAATTGTACTGTTGTTGATTTTAAAGTGGGGAGGGGAAAGTGTAGACGTGCTTTAGTGAGAATATTTTGGCAGTGGAGTTTGTTGGGTTGATATAGAGAACTTAACAACTGTCTCAGACATTATGTGATATCCTTTACTTCTCAGTTATAATCGTTTTCTCATACGATAATAGGTGGGCTCAATTTTCTGGTAATGTGTACCTTTCTAATTGTTGGGCATATATTTCTTAGTTTAATAAATTTTCTATTACAGATACATACATTCCTGCGCACCTGACAAAGGTCATTTGTCGAAACGTTGTGATTTAAAAAGAATGTGCTTCACCCAATATAACAGTGTTTTACGTGATATTTGTAATAAATTGCTTTCAACAACTGCCTTTAATAAATTCTGGGCTTTTCATTTCAATTTGAAAGAACAACAAACGATATTTAAGAATGCAATCAACAATCCTGTGAGATGGCAAAAACGTTTGAATACTTTTGCCATAATTTAACGGATAAACCAAGTGTAAACAAAAGTAAATTATCCGGATTGCCTTCTCCTTTCATTATTTGTGTTTTACCAGGGTCACCTGGGAAATGGGAACCCTTCACAGGGTAATGGGAATCTAGTAAACTTTATCCACACTAACAACGTAACTTAAGTTTTCTTACGTAAATTGCAACGTACCTTCATTTTTTCCACTCTTGCGAATCTACAAATTCATCATTTACATTTGGAACATTAGAAATATATTATTGTTTCCTAGAACAAAATTTCCAAATCATCATAATCTGCACAGTCACACTGCATTTATCATCACACTCTGCACAGTCCGGATATGCTAAATTTTACACTCTTTACAAGATATAACAATGTCATTTCATTCAAGCAGAGCAAAGAGATGATTTTTATACAGGAATCGTCTCTTTAATCGATAATACAAATGTGTGAGCTGTCTCTGGAAGATTGTGACAAACGGCTTGTAGAGATCTGTTTGCGTGGTCTCCCCTCCTTTCTTTCACCTTTTTTCAGTAGAAAATTCGGATCTTTTCTATGGTGCCTTCTTGCCTTCTGCCATCTCTTTTCGTTCTGCTTTCTGCCTTCCTTCTCCCTCGTTTAGTTTTTTGAAGGTTGAAGCAGTCAAAATCTCTGAATGCTGTTTCTCACGAGTATTTTCAGAGGTTAGTAGCCCAATTTTGGCCTTAAAGGAGAATGCCAAAACGTTTGTAATGGCATCTTCAACTTCGTTTTGTTTGCGTCTTCGTTTTCTCGTAGGCAGCATAGGAGCACTACGTTCTTGAGCTCTAGATGATAATGGCTCTTCAGAACAGACGTTAGTTTTCGTCCCCATCCATTTTTTTCGAAGGTCCCGCCTTCGAGAACTCACTACTGGCTGTGGTATCAAATACAATTAATACTTTAATATCATGAAACAAATCGCTGTTTTGCAGCACACGATTACAAAAATATTAATGTTAATATTTAAGAATAATAAAGATTTAAATCAAAAATCCATCTAATGGGCAAAAATACTC
Source organism: Teleogryllus occipitalis (assembly GCA_011170035.1). Lineage (NCBI taxonomy): Eukaryota > Metazoa > Arthropoda > Insecta > Orthoptera > Gryllidae > Teleogryllus > Teleogryllus occipitalis. The sequence continues at coordinate 36,734 of BLKR01003906.1, forward strand.
AAACCTATTAATGAAATACTTAATTTTGTGTACTTCAAAGACTGCTCCGCTAACATTATACTTTGTGTAAAATTAAAATCGAATTTTTCGTATGAAATGTTAATCTTTGCAGGCCAATACTCCCGATAGGTTGTGATTATTCTTTAGTTCTTTCATTGCCGTTTGATTTCCAAAAAATTGGCATCTAGTTAAATATGTATTAGGTACCCTACTAGCATACCTATGAAAAATTTCATTATAATTTTGTTTCTAGTATAATAGTTCTTCTAATATTATCTCAAACATTCATGTTTAAGGGTAAAATTTCCCACAACAATTCATGGGATTGACAAACGAGTTAGCCCCGTGTTATGCACCATAACTGTATCTCACAAAATAGTTTTGTCCCCATTCAAATACCACTCTGCTCTCTTCAATACAATGAAAGGTTGGTAACTAAAATAGTGTTGTCCTTTTTAGTAAGAAGTAGAAATGATTCATCCAATGTCTGATGTACAAGTTTTATTATTGCGTCATTCCGTCACTTATACTCAATACAAGACAAATACGTACTACATCCTAATGTAATATGTTGGATTAATTTTTTGTGGGGCAATCACATCGATAGTACTTTTTCTCCGCGTTTCCATCTTTAACAATTAGCTTCAAATTGCTACGTATCGGGATCGTCAATGACCACTATAAAACCCCTTCAGTTTCCGAAAAGATCTCCGCAGATAATAAGAAAATATTATCATTATCCTCTCGTGTAATATTTCAGCAGTAAAGGTGGCTCTCAAACGCAACAAATCTTTATAAATAAGGTCTCTAAACAAAGAAAATTTTACGGAGACTTGATGAATTGCATTATAACTTTAAAAATATGAAGGACTTGTTGAAAAAAACAAACCTAAAACATTTATGTCAAATGCAGCCTGCAACACTCAGGCGGCATTGTTTAAACTTGTATAGTTACATAACTCCAAAACAAAGCATTCTAGGGCCTTAAATGTTAGAATTTTGAGGTTAAAGGTCTCAAAGAAACGTTCACCACACCGCAAGATACAGATTGAGAACTTCCTGAACATTCTATTACATTTTTGCTGGTTCGGCGCTTTTCGATACTACTCCACCTTTTCAGAGACGCGAAGAATTTGCAAATGTTTGTAAAATTGAACTAATTACTTGACCTATTATGCGGTTGAATTACACGGGAGTTCCCCTCTGAGTACTTCTCCAGGTATCTCCGTCAGCGAGACATCGCCCCAGCCGGGACTAACTCTATACTCCCGGCTGTTTCCCCGACACATGCTTAATTGTAATGCTTGTGTGTGGTAGTGCATGTGTGTGGGGGGAGGGGACACGAGGGAACAAGGAAGAGGAAGGAAAGGTCGCGTGCGGTCCGTGGCCCGCTCATTAGACTACTCCGGCATTCGTTTGGTATTGATCGGAGTAACCACGACAAAATGCCGCTCAGAGCAGGCTCTCGGATGAATTTTTCTCCAGACAATGGTTGAATTCCACCTAGCTCTCTAGGGTGATGTAGAAAATCTGCCACAGTCGTGTCTCGAACCCAAGGATCTCCAGGTCAAAACGTTGTAGAGGCATGAGCTGTTCTCTTGAGCCATTTCATCCAGTCAGAAAAGGAGCTGAGTTTGTTTTCATTAGTACAATTTTTCCTGTTGGATTCATTTTCCTCCAAAATATTACGTCATAGCTTCCGTGGTGCACGTGCAGCTTCGCTACGTCGGGAATTGTAGTAGCGGCGGCTCTCGGCGGCTCCTCGTGCTCTATTGTGGTGACGCGTGAGTGTACGGCGAGAGAGGCGGCTGTGGCGGCGGCGGCTGCGGCGGCGATGGCGGTAGCGGTGGCGGAGGCGGAGGCGGAGGCGGAGGCGGAGGCGGAGGCGGAGGCGGAAGCGGAGGCGGTGGCAGTGGCGGTGGTGGTGGCGGTGGCCGTGAAGGTGGCGATGGCGGCGGCGGCAGTGGCGGCGGTGGCGGCAGTGGTGGTGGCGGCGGTGACGGTGGCGGAGGCGCCGGTGGTGACGGTGGCGTTGGCGGTGGTCGTGGTGGTGGCGGGGGTGGGGTCGGCGGAGGCGGCAGCGATGGCGGCGGTGGCGGCGGCAGTGGTGGTGGTGGACGCGGTGGCTGTGGCGGCGGCGGCTATGGCGGCGGCGGCGGCGATGGGGGCGGCGGCGGCGCTCCTCCAAACAAGATGAATTCCTTTTAATGAACTGGTGGAGCTGTTGTCCTTCACATCTCACGGTTCAAACGCTAAACCTATAGAGCTGACCCTGACGGCGGCGGCTGCGGTAGAGGCGTGCGACCAGGTGGCGTATGGGAGCGTGTGTGGCGGCGCGGTCAGCGGGACGTGGCGAGTAGCGAGTGGCGGGAACCGGTGAAGAGTTGTGGCGACGGGCATAAACTATGTGAGGTGGGGGAAAGAGGTGTGGAGGGGACAGTGGTGACTGCGTTGTAGTGTGTTATAGTTTGCGGTTCGTGGGGGTGTGGAAACGAGTAGTTGCGGTGCTGTATCGTGGTATGTTTATGTGGTGGTAAGTGGTATGTTGTTGTCTGAGACGGCGTGTGTGAACGTGATTACGAAGAATGCGGTTCAAAATAATGATGTGGTATTGACGAGAATTTTCGTGGCGAGTAGTGTGCGAATATCTTCACGTCAGAAAACTGCGGGTAACTGCGGATAGTGGAAAATAGATATTTATTAGCAACAGATAGCTGAAAAATTGCGGCAAATGTCGGCGGTTTGTGAGGGTGAAGACGTACTAGGAGCGTAATACATTTCGTAGCGGTGGTGGAGGTCGGCGTCCAAGGCAGAAAACGAATCGACTAGGTGAGTGTGGATGTAGGTGGGAGTGGATTTGGTGGCGGATGAGAATTAATATCTCTAAGGACTGGTGACGGGAGAGTACACTTTCCGATTCTCCGCCTAGAGGCGGTGTGTGGATGTCTGGAAATAGGGATGCGAATGGCCACGGCATATAAAAACTGATGTAGGGCCAATTTACGTCATGTGGTGGACACATGAAACAGTGATGGTTGAGGGTAACAATAGAGATTTCAGCGGAGTGCGAAAAGACGATGTCTTCAATGGGAGAAGCGATTCAACGAAATCCAGGTCCTCTTCTAGAAGAGTTTTAAATCCTGGTTCCTCTTTATGTTTCCATTCTATTACATTCTGGACGACGCCAGAAATAAAAACACAGGGATATCAAACGCTAAGCGTTGAATCAGATCTACAAATGAAGTAAAGCGAGAGCTGTAGCTTTGTGCATCAACTGATGTCATTGCAGCACCTCTGACCGGGATGTCCTAGGTTCGAGTCCTGAATTTTAGGTAGGATTTTCGACACTAGTTTTTCAGGTAGGTCGAATTCAGTCGCAGTCTGGAGGATAATTCTAGCGGCCGGCTGCTTTGATCGGTAGTTTTCCGTGGTTTCTCCGATCAACACCAGGCGAATGTCGGAGCAGTACTCTACCAAACGGGCCACGGACCGCACGCGATCTTTCCTTCCTGTTACTTGTCCTATCCTCTCCCCTTACACACACACACACACAATTGCACTAACATGCACCACACCACCACATATTCCGGGAGACCGGTCGAGAGCTTAGAGCTTGTCCCGGCTGGGGCAGTGTCCCGCTGGTGGGAGAGTCCTAGTTAGGGGGAAACCCCACTAGCCGACGGTAGGTCGGCTCCGGATCTCGCCATCCAGCGGGGGAAGATTCACTACGCCAACGGGAATAATGACCAAAGCAGTTGACGTATGAATGTAAAAGAGAGCATAATATAAATGTATAGAAACATATAGTATCAGGTTGATTGAATTTGTATTTAGTAGTTAAGCGATGTTAAGCAGAACAGGCACAAGATTAGGAGCAATGCTCGAGAAATGCCTGTAATTGAAAGTGAAAAAATAAATAAACAATAATAATAAGTACACGTGGCGACAGTTGTAGGCAAAGTAATTTTGGGATTGGATTGATCCTTTACCTTCCTCTCATTTCACCGTTATCTCATCATGATTTGGAACTCAATCATTAATCTATCTGGCATTAGTATAATTTATGTATTCGTATGTGGTTCCCCAATGCTTGAGGGAGGGAAGACTGAGGTTGTATGAAACAACTGAATCATAAACGACTAAAATATGACTCATGCGTGTTCTGATAACGTGGAGGCTTGAAGCAGCGTAAAAGTTTGCAGAGCCAATTTCCATTTATTGATGATTGATTATTTCGAGTTTCTGGGAGCGTCAATTGCTATGGTCATTAGTCCTGTTTGTATAGTGAATGTTTTATCGCAGGAGGTGTTCCTCCCCAGGATGACATCCGACGCCGACCGTCGGTTTGCGGGGATTATCCATCTTCAGGTATTCCCCCCTTCAGGCCTTCCCTCAGTGGGGCACCGCTGGGTCCGGGACAAACTCTAAGCTACCAACTTGTCTTCCGACATGTGCGTTGGTGTACAGCATGACAGTGTAAGTAAGTGTAAGAGGAGAGGATACAAGGACGAGAAAGGAAAGATCGCGGCCGGTTTGTTGTCTCTTTGTTAGGGTACTGCTCCGACATTCGCCTATTATTAATCAGATAAACCATGGAAAACAACTGATCAAAGCGGACAGCGGATGAAATCAACCTATGTATCTAAACAGTGTCAAATAACCATCCGCCATGGGGAATTGAGCTCTATGACCTCCCGGTCGGAGGTACTGCAGTGACATGAGTTGATGTCAGCTGGTACTTCCATTTAAGGGTCCCTGCACAGGAATGTCGCGTGGCGTCGCGACGCGTTAAGCAACGCGCGTCGTAGATCAACACTGTATTTTAAGCAAAACGGCTGACGAACGCTTTACTTAAAGCACGTGTCATTGCAACGCTCCTGTGACACATGCCTAAGACGTGAATACATTCATTATGTGGTTCAGGTGCAATTGCTCCTATTTCACCGCATATAACATTTGAACATCGTCGCAACCATTTTATATTTGTCATCATAAATAATCCTTCATGATTGACCGACCATATTGCATGCATTGGAAGGCAGAGGATAACCACAAGGACGATCATCTGGACGGGGAAGGGCAGGACGGAGTGGCGGAAATGTACTTCCTCGCTAACGCTCAGAGCCGCTTCAGGGGAGACAGGGCACTCCCACTTCATATCCTCAATGAGAATATTTCTCCATTTAGCTATGAGAATCGTCCTATTGCTCATTGCTCAGACGGTTAGGTTTCTTCACACTTACATGCATTACACTGTCACACGCCGGGAGACCAGTCGAGAGCTTAGAGCTTGATCCGGCTGGGGCGGTGCCCCGCTGGTGGGAGATATCGGGTTAGGGTAAAAGCAGCAGCAGGCCGACGGGCAGATCGGCGCCGGATTTCGCCATCCTCCACCGCCATCACCGCGACCTCCGGCTACAAAAATGCACTACAGTTACGGGAATAATGATCTTAGCAGTTGACGCGCCGTGAATCACAAATCAATCAACCAAAATCAAAATATCCGTTCCAAATCCACAGGACCTTGCGTTCAGGCAGATATATAAAGGAATGCCGATTTTGGAGAATATTGCACGTAGGGTCTCGGCGCCAGTGTTGATCACAGAAAAAACGGAGAGACGGTCAGACGTTTCACTGTAAACCATTTTCTTTGTATCAAGGACCCTTCAAACCTGGATTCTGCCTACGCAACATGATCGAGGAAGTAATTTACTACATATACGAACAGTATTTATCCGATTTTTCAATATCGGGGCTAGAGGGATCTAGATACAGCATTAAAGTTCTTTCTATATACTAAAAACGTGGTAGGCGATTAAGGAAAAAAGACTTGGAGGATTAAAAGACAATAACAGTTTCATTTATTTCTTGCTAAATAAAAGTTTCCTACGGCAAATTTTTGTCTCCCCCACCCCACTTCATGAAGTCACGAAACGCCACTGAGCGTGACTCTGCAGAACAAATAATATCCAGTGGTGTACGCGCCCGAAATCGTGCGCGACAGCAATCAGGGCAGCGGTCGATAGAGCGCAGCACTGTTCATGCAGCACATAGGCGACCGAGCTGTCTGGCCAGCCATGTCGCTGTTCCGGCCCTCTCATTGGCTTTGCCTAGCAAAGGCAGTCGCAACCCAGTGACAACGCAGTCGCTTCGAGCCACAGCTACAACACAGCTGAGAGTCTCCACCAACGTCACAGCACGTCACTGACTGCGGCCGCGCCAACCGTCGAGGAGCCCTCGCCCGCCAGAAGTCAACATCGTGCCCAACCTTGCGGCCCCAGGAAGTGCATTCTGGACCAAATCGCATCCCACTTCCAGTACACTTCGCGACAACCAGAAGACCAAGTGTATGTCTGCTTTATCTTATGCGCCCGCCTACTGCGGTCTCATGTATGTTACATGTGTAAAATAAACCAGCCGTACCTTACGGACTTCTTACCTTACGGATTCCATAAGAACACAACACCCAGCATAGCATACATTACAGACGAAATTTAGTCTAATACAATTTGGTGAAATTGGACTATATCCCCCACCCTACTACAAGAAAACTGGGCACTCGTTCGTTCTTGTAGCTACGAGACGCTACTGAGCATGGCACTCACAAACAAAAGTCTAGCAAAATGCTAATTGTAGTATACATTACAGACAAAACTATCATATTATAATTTGCTCGAATGGATTGCGTCCACAAGACAAAAAAAAACTGTTTTGTTGGTGCGGGTGTGCAGACTGGTCAAATGCCGGTCGTCCCATAGCGAGATGTAAAACGTGCGCTTTCATGGAACGCTTTTGTTTCAACTGAAATGTCGACAAGAGCTCCAGTACTCTTTAATTTAGGAAAATAAGATTAACAAAAGATACTCAAAATATTGAGTATATGTCTAAAAGATTGATAGATTATTGGGAGGAAGTTTTTCCCGCTGTATTGAAAACTACTAAATAAATCGAGAACATTTTCCGCTTTCAAAACAATGATAATGTTTCTTGTTTCCGCGCGCATCGACTATTTTGTTCTGAGTCAGTTCAGCGTAGAGTCGTGCCATAGCCGGGAGATGGCGGTGTTCCTTACCCCGCTGGGAAGGGGAAACAGCACCGATCTGGACGTCTATCTTTGAGGTTTCTGAGAAGAAGAGGATGGGGCCGGAATGAGGAAGGGGAGATCACGTGCGTTCCGCGGCCCGTTTGCTAGTGAACTGCTCGGGAATTCACATGACACTGATCGAAAAAAATAGCGAAAACTACCGACCAGAGCAGTCGATCGCTACATCTTTCCTCCAGACAGCGGCTGAAATCGACCAAGCTATCTAGTTAGTGACGATAACCCGTCACCGACGGTACTCGAAATCTAGACTCTCTATGACCCTGCAGCACCAGCCAATGCTGTGATTGGCACAGACTCAGCCAGTGAGTAATTCAATTGTAGCAATGTGCGAAGACGAGGACGCAGTCCAATTCGTCCAAACGATCGTACGATAGTCTGGCCTGTAATGTCCGCGAGTGCAGGCGGTCTAAGGCGGGCGTCTTGGCGTCTCGGTGTCTCGACGTCTGTGCGGCCCCTCGTGGGGCCTCCCGCGCAGCCATCGAGTGGTCGTAGTGTGCCCGCGGCGGCGGCGGCGACTTGCAGCTGGCGTGTGGAGCGCGATCTCGCGCTCTGGGAAGCGCAGACTGGGCGGCAGCCGCCTCCGCCGGCGGGCAGAGCGGGCCCATAAAACGCTACGTTTGGCGCGCCGAGCGGTAGCCGCCTGGGGGCAACAGGGGGGGGGGGGGACGATGTGAAGAGGGCTAGCTGGAAAATGCATGGCTGTGGAGGAGAAAATGATGGTGATGGTTTAAAAGCTGAATGTTAAGGACCGAAGGAAGGGGGCACGGAGAGAGAATAAGACGACGGACCGTAGTGTCTGTGTTAAATATTTGGTATCGACTGGGTGGTGAATGCAATGGTGGCTGTGATTTTTGTTTCTGCAGGTTTGATAAGGAACAAAATTAGGGTAGACGAGGCAGAAATTGACAGGTGGTGGTGACAGGGTCGGCGAAACTTATAAATTTCAGGTGGGTAGTACCATTGGAGGGGGTCATGTAATTGTTTATTGTATTTAAGTTAAGTAAGAGAAATATGATAACGGTATAAAATATATAGTTTATTCAACATTTTTTAGTTGGAATCGATCAACGATTGAAATGTCGCCGTGCGAAAACTAACACTCGTTTGAAATTTTTAGAAATGAATTTATCCATCAGTTTTTCAATTTCGATCTTCAACTAACTCTGAGTACAATTGCAAGATCGCTATATGGTTGAGTCGATTTTGCAGCATCGTCGAACGCAACTAATTTTTTACCCGACGTAGCACAGAAATGCTTTTCTCGTCCGGGCACGATTATCCTGGAATGGTCATAAGCAGACGAATAAAGCGCAAATAATCAGAGAGAAGGCCTATACACTATTCATTTTCGCGCATAAAATCTACGACCTCACCCAAATTCGCCGGACTTATCCCTTTTCTTTTGAGAATGTTCAAGGGTATGTACTCATCGCTCTCTTAGTCGATACGCATCGAAAGCAATTGAATACTTAACTTTTTCGTCGGTTTCGGAAATAATGTTTTCCACCAGGTTGATGGTGGTAATACAGGCGTTGAATTGTATTTCTATCATTTTTTGTCAAAATTCCAGGTGGGTATTAACCACCTGGAATATTTTCGCGTGGATAGTACTACCCACCGTACCCACCTCTTCCGCCGGCCCTGGTTGATGCTGGTAATGTTGGAATCAAGTGGATTGGGGGCTGGTCGAAGTGGAGAAATTTATTATGGTGGCAGTTACTTAGAAGGCGAGCTGGCAGAGCTAAAAGACTTGATTCTGGTGGTTGACTACAGTGGGTGTAGTAATTTTGAAGACGAAAAGCAGTGTTGGAATGTCTCAAGAGATGGTCGGTGTTTTTGCCTCCTGTACGATGATAGCGAATGAGCCTGTAACTTAGGGGGTTGTTTTGCGAAGTGTTACGAATATGTTCATCGTCCTTGCAATAAACGCTGGTATTTTGGTTGCTGGTTGATGGTGGTGGTTGTGGTGGGGGCGATGGTGATAATGATGATGCTAGTAATAGAGGAGGTTGTGATGAACATTTGGCTGTGAGAATGCGATTGAAAGGAAATAATATTGATGTGTTTGAGATCGATGTTGTAATACTAAGAGAACAATTGTCTCGTGGGAATTAAAGAAGAATCCACCTGGCTTCACGGCAATGATATTTAAATGGGAAGAAATAGTATTTTCTAAATTTGTGTGAAGTACAAAATCGTATTGATATATTATGGATTTGAAATAAAAGTGAAAGATATGTTTGACAAAATCATATTGATATAATTATATTAATGGTGGAATTGACGAGAGGGAACGTAGCCGAAACAACGATTTCTAAACAATATGATTTTCTACGAACGAATTCAAAAATAGAAAACTAGTATAATTTTATTAAAAAAAGTATCCAGGCTTCAGTTACTAAGTCAATGTGTATGCAATGCTAACTTATATTCCACACATCAGAAAACAATAAATGCTTTGAGAAGCATGTTTTGTTGCTTTTTTGTCATTATGCGGAGTCTCTAATAGATGATTTGTGGACAAGAGATTTAATAAAGATTGTGATAGCAGAAGCAGCAGCAGCGACTACAGTTGATGCTGCTGCAATTTAAATATGGAAGAAATTAAATGATCAACGGTGTTAAGCACCATGGAATTTATAATTCTGGCCGTGCTTTGGGCGGTCTTGTCACTCTTGAGAAAGAAATTGTCTGGGACTTGCTTTTGCTTTTGATTAGTCTTGCAAATAGTAATCGCGTGACCTGCATGTGTGCGTCCTTTACGTTCCACCAATCGAGGCAAGTAACTCAGTGTACTGGTGGGGCACTGACCATTTCTTCGCATCCTTCCAAATCATTGTGAAATAATTCTCAAAAGAAAACAACGTTTAAGCGCCTAAAACCTACTTTTTGACGGGATATGATTCCTCAGAAAATATCAATAGCTCTACACGACAAATCGACAGACAGTATTTTTTAATCGGATCCTTCGAGATTTATTCTAGAAGAATTCTAGAAAAAATGTGTTTTGAGGGAACTAATGGCACCTATAGAGGTGCGACGTTGTGAATTATTACACCGCCTTTTCGGCATAATAGTATATACATCATTACAACTTCATACGTCAGATTGACGAGAATTAAATCTAATTTCGAAATGATAAAGAAATGTAATTTCCATATATATTTTTCATCTCAACTTACTATGCCCGCGGTTGAACGAGCAAATCTTGACTTGATTGCTTACCATTTAGTGTGAAGTATGACTATACCCGTCGGAAGCACCACGCCACGCTGGTCTTCAATGTATGTATGTATTTGGATTTTTGGGTCGATTGCCCGACTTTGGCGGCTAGCTGTGTTCCCCATGTCCGGGCCTTCTTTAATTTCCACCCTTGAGGAGTAAGAGACATGTGGCAAACACGTAGAATTCCCTTCACTCCGCAAACTCCGCCAGTTAGAACTTTTCTTCGTAACTCAGCTATAGAAACTGAGGTGATTTTAAAAGAAAGCTACAGCTCTATTTTCGCCGCGACTAGGAATTGAACCGGGGAGCGTACTACGGGAAGCTAGTACGCTGCCCACGAGCCATCCTAGGGCTGGTCATCCATAATTTTCATAAAATCGCAATTTTTACCTCAGAATATGGGGCATCAGAAATGTTTCAGCGATACCAATAACTGTGAAGACGAAGACGATCTGTGGTCAGTTTTGTAAGGTTGTATTGGGAAAATGATCTTTGTCATGCACTATTCGATTATATTTTCTGAACAACTCCACCTTTCTAACAATGCGTTTTCGGATGGAAGCCTTTTTTAACGTAATGTCTAATCAAAGAGTGTAGAGATTCCAATTGTCACATTTTTTCTCGAGATGTTCGCGGTTTTATTTTGGACCCGATTTTTAAACTTTCTGGAATTAGGCTATTAAGTATAAACTAAGTGGCCTAAAACAGCAAATATGATGCTGAACTAAATCACCCAAAATGATTTCCCAAATGTGTTCACAATGTTCCAGAATGCGCAGAATAGAAAGTTAGCATATTTGGTCAAAGTGAAAACTTTAATTGCTTTTGGATTTTTTACGAGTTCCTGGTTATCTAACGAAACCATAAACAGCTCTCATAGGGCTGGAGGCTGCATAGTTTTCTTTGAATTTCTACGCTTTTGGAAATTAGTAACACAGAAGATCCGTGCATTTTTTTACTATCCATTCTAAAGCGGAACACTGTGGTACTTATTCTAATTTTAAGATTGTATTGATGGACATTTATTGACTTACTATGGACTCCCAGATTTACCAAATAATTTTAATAAAGGTGTTCCCCGACAGAGCCCAACAAAATCCCAGAATCAGTAACATTTGTGACTCACGTGTGTCGTTAATTGGCTAATATGGAAACTGATTAGAGCAGAATTCAAATAATTGAATGCTTAATATTTCATCATACAGAATATACTTCGATTTACTTTCGATAAAATATGAATTTTTTCATGATTAAACCAAGCAACCATTTGAATTATTTTGTGATGCACTTGTTTTCTAAACGTACCACATCACATAACCAATTGTTTCGGATTAGATGAAAGATTGAAAAAAAACTACCTATTACGAGATGGCGAGTAGTGTTCGCGATTTTGGGAACTACGAATCTGACATGACCATTCTCCAACTGAGAAAATACCGTCCGAGAGGTCAAGAACGTTGTTATTTCCTCCATGTGCCAGAGCAGCTATGCAAGGTCCCAGCGTTCGGCATCTTGCTCTTCGCCTCTAACAGGGCGTTTCAAAAGTTGTTCACTCCGCAAAATGTACTGTGCGGAGTGATGAACTGTGCAAAATTTATATACTATAAGGTGGATGGTATAAACACTGGTTATCGTGTAGACGTAAGTGAACCGTATTTGTTGAAACTATCCTGATTTTCTTGTTCCGCATAATGGAACCTCCGACTAAAAATTGCAGTTCTTCTCTTTCATGAAGCCAAGTCAGCCGGAACACACTGTGGAGCGACAGTGTCTTGACGCTCCACTTGGGGAAACGCCGGCCGGCGGCCTCCTGACCGAGGCCCTCGCCTTAATTACATCGTAGTGTCTGAGTTAATTCTGGATGGAGGTCACCCTTACTCAGAAACTCTTCCGTGCAGTTTGTTAGGAGCGCAGGGCTTGTACAGCGCGCGCGGTCGGTCTGGCACGCCGCGGAGGCGAGGCTTGGGGGGGGGAGTGGAGAGGTTGAGGGCGGAGTGAGGCGGGGGCATGGCACCACTGAGTGGGGCAGGGAGGGGCAGGGCGGTGTGGAGCGGGGCGTGGCGGGGCAGAGGGAGGCGGGGCGGGGCGGGGCGGCGCAGCTGCGGTGGTGGGCGCACGTGTGCCTGTCTCTGCGCGATCGGAACTGCCCGGGGTGAAAGAGTCGTCGCCCTTACTAACCCCAGTCGCGGGCCGGAGTCGGAGATGGCTGATACGCGCGCACATCAATGCGACGGCGATTGGGATCAGCGAGCGGAATGAACCCAACGAGCGGCTTCGCCTCGCGGTAGATGATGTGTAGCACACGGTGCAACTATTGAATGGAACTTGTAATGAGAAATTGTTGAAGTAATTCACTCCTCTTCCAGTTAATTCCTCTCTTGACAGTGACAGCTCGTGGGTGAGGTACAGCCGCAAATGTCTCATACACGTATTCCGTTGGTCAAAAATACCGTCATTATTTGCATTATATTAACATTGTCATATACGAGAGGATTCCTATTTAAAAAGTACAATGGACCACTTTTGTCCAGTTGAGAAGACAAAAATATACACTTCGCCGAACAAACCTATTCAACTTAACATTAGTTAATTCTACCAGTCACAAACTCTTCCCACAGAAAAAAAACATAAAGTACTTTTCTCCAACTCTAACGAAAACATCTGACAGATTCTGCTGTTTCTATTAATATAATCTTTTGTGAGATTCTAACCTTTGATGGCAGTCAATAATACAAAGTATACTCTAGACTAAGGAAAAGTAATTCTTCTGTATTCGTCCGTTCCTCCAATAGAGATAACAAAAAAACCATCTCCAACCCTAAAACGTCTCATTTCATTAACTACTAACCAAATACAACATATATTGTAAATAAACCTATAAAATGCGTGAATAAGCAATTTTCACATTCACACATTCAACTACGAATGTATGTAATTAACTAATATTCCTTTATCCTTGACTTCAAAAATTCAGTATAGGTAGAAATTCGGATGGGACCATCTTCAGTTCCTTCCTTACTTGCTAAACATCCAACCCTGGACCAAATTGTATTTTTTCGTTGCATTAAGGCCACACTGATTACTTATTTACTTCTTTGCTTATTTACTTATTCATTTACTTATATAATTCAAAAAACAGTTAAAACCTGTGCAGACACTGTGCGCAGTTTCTTGAGCTCTAGGATTTCTGTCCTAACTACTATACATGTTAAATTGAATTATGTACAAAGGTACCAATGAGTAATGGCAAGAAATGATAAACAAATATTTCCTTCTGTCTAATCAAAATAACTGCGAGGGCAAATGAGCAACACATTTTGGGTATTATCTCTTCTCGTGTCCAACGCGTAAATTGTTTGCAAGAACATGGAAAAGGGTTATCTGAATAACTGTATCCCTCACTAAGCTCAAGTAAATGTGCACAGATACTGAAGCTACGTTTATGTCCAGAGCAAAAGAAGGGGTCATCTCAGCATTTGTTCAAAGGATCAGAGAAACTGGACGAAAAAAACTGATCGTGATGTGATCATTGATCCAGAATGTTCATAGAGTTAGTTAAAACTTAAACCATTTAAAAAATGTTGCGATGTTCAGTGAAATGTGGTAAAGCGCGTTGAAGCTTGGAGATGCCCAGTGCAGTGCAATGCAGAGGAGAGGACTGGATTGTACAAGTAGAGGGGTGGAATGCAGTGCTGTCTTGTATAATATTAATTTGTTATTTTTATATTTTTTTTATTTATTATTATTATTATTTATTAATTATTATTGTTTTTATTTCTGGAGAAAGTTTTGCTTTTGTTTTGCTTTGATGAACGTCTTCAAGAATTTCTGGGAAATGCACTTGCAATCAGTGTTATCATTTCAGAATATTTTCACATTAAAATTGTATGCTATAATTTGTATAAAAAATTTACATAATTCTCAAACATAATTTGTCTTGATTCTTTTTTCATTTCTGGAACACAATTGAAATTCCAACATTGCCAAGAGATAGTTTATATTGTGGGTGTGTTGTGAATACTCAATTGTCATCACCCTCTACCCTTGCTGAGTAATCAATTTTGTTAATGTATTTGTGCTCCGATGTAAGCTTTAGACATGACCACCTGGGTATTTGGAACTCTACTATTTTTATGTGGCTCTGACGAGATAATTCAGGCCCAGGTCTGTCATCAAGGCAAGGTCTACTAAAGTATTAATTATTCTGCGTTTCGGCGAGTGTCAAACCGGACAATCTAATGAACATTTTAATGACATTTTGGAAGTTCAATGGATACGTATGCCATTTTATCTATGGCTGTCATGCTGATCACATGAACGAGATGCCTACCGCCTAGACATAACACCACTCAGTCCTCAAAGTCGGGGGGAGGGACGCAGGTCAGCTGGCTCTTTGATGATTCTCAGTCTTTTGATATGTACTGACTACTGCATGCATTCTGATATTCTAATTAATGTGTTTTAGTTAAGTTTTCATTGAGTGTGTGCCGTCGTTCCCCAACAATTGTAGTTGATTTCATATGAAACTTAAGTTTTTCATAAAAATTACTTCACAATTGATAATCAATTTAAAAATAATAATATTGCATTGCCATGATTATTTAACCATCAATATAGAGCCTAGTTACATATTTGATACAATATACTGGGAATTACTCATTCTATGATTTGTTACTCTGTTGTATAATTTGTTCATAACAATGAGTACATCGACAAATATTGTACTTCTTACTTTCAGTTATAATTTTTATGATATGTTAAGGTTAATCTTCTAATTATAAGGTTCATTCGAAATTGCGTATGTTTATTCACTAAAGCTTAATTGCATGTAATCTTCTGATTAGTATATTAGCACTACTGTTGAGCTTAGAATTCTGTGCAGTGTACTTCAGCCAGGTAGTTGAATATTTCACAGTTCTCTTAAGGATCTACTGTTTTTGAAAGCGCTCCGGACAGGGCGTTAAACATCTGAATAAATTGATAATTAACGATAGTAAACAAGGATACACGTAATAATTTGTCCACAATGTTTTAATTACTTTTTTAATTCACTAACATTTTTTCTTAATGTCGGACTTGAACAGGCAGTTCCTTACCCGATCAATGAGTAGGGTGCTGCAACCGACGTTACATCTCGTTCCGCAGGATATGTAGCAATTCTGTGCTGCACCAAGATTTTACGAAAATAGTTTCAGAATTCAAAGACAAATACAACCAATAAATTAGCTAGCCTTTCAAACATCCTTCATTCTTGTGTATAGTGGCTTCGGCGTAACAAGATATTGGTCTCATTTAAAACTTTCTCATTTTTTTGTGGATACACTGAGTTCATGGAAGATAGCATCGACACGTCTAGCTACAGATTTGCAGTGAACATATTTTTTGGCTCAGATGGAAAACATACTTTAACCACAGTTAACTTTAATCGTCGGCAATGATGAACACAGCCTCTGATATCTAGGATCTAGGTATGGGACGATTATGAATGGACGATTGAATATCACGATTATGAACAGAATCGTTATGTTATGAGTGTGGTTATTTTTAGTGTTATATTATGAGAAGGTTTGTTTAGTACCTGGTGTATTTATGATGAATTCTTGAACAAAATATAACATTATATTTGAATAATTGGTGGACGCACATTTTTTCCACTTTATTTTCGATTAAGAAATCTAATAAACATATATATTATAGATAATTATGACATTTTCCCTCCAACTGATCATCGTTTCTCGAAACTTTTCGCTATTAAGAATTCCAGAGACGAAAACGTTACTTTTCTTATTTCTCATCTGCGACATTCGATATTCCTAACGCGCAACAAATGCAACTTATCGACAGCATAATTCATATCGCGGGCGGTTGATTGTGCAATGGAACCATCTTGAGAAAAAGAAGACAAACGCTTCGACAGCGACACAATGGGATGCGTGGAAGGCGCGTATGCTGACTCTGTTTCAGACTACGAGAAATAAAAATCAAGCATTTCCTTTGACCCTGAAAATCTTTGGATATTTGGCTTCAACCCACCAAGTGAGGGAATAATAATTCTACGAACCTCATTGTAATAAGAGAAATTAAGAAATCACAAAGCTTGACAAAAAAATAAATACTTCCAAATTATTTCTGACCCACAGCATCCACAGTGTGGACATCTTCAAACTTGGACACCCCAATAAATCGGACATTTTCCTTCGAAACCGGTTGATCAACTTACCATTACTGGACACCCCTCTAACTTGGTCAGCTCTAACTCAGACACTTTACCAAGGAAACAAAGATGTCTAAATAAGAGGACTTTCACTTGTTTAACTTTTTACAGAGCGGTCCTTCTCTAGGGTTATTTCAGCGATAGTCCCATCTTGAAGACCGTCCCATCCATGCGATCACACAAATCGTGGAAAAACGATTGAATGGAGCGAAGACTCACTCCTAAAGGATTGTGAAGTCTCCATATAGACATCAGCCCCTGGCGAAGATGTCCTCGATCGCAAGGCGTCGCCCCGGCAATCCTCCGGTTCGGAAAGGGTCCCAGGGCCGCCCTTCCGAGGCGCCCAGGACCGCGGCGAGACACTATTATGCGGTCTTAGGGCAGACGACATCATTAGCTTAATGGCATTCCAGCTCACGTGCATATCGGGACCGCGTATCAGCAATTCCAATAAATATTACACACCGCGTCGGCTATCTGTACACATAAAGTTGACTGCATTCTTGTTCGGACAGCTGGCGTAGGAGGAGGAGGGTGCTAGAAAGGGTGACAGCCGAGGGAAAGTGGGGACAGAGGAGGGGGAATCGGCGCAAGCGCCGCTTGAGAGTCGCCTGCCTGGGAGGAGCCAGCCGCGCCAGCGGCCCATCCGCCTCGTCGCGCGCTGCAACTCGCTCGCGTCTCGCTTCCAGGAATGCCAGGGCCCGGCCGCGAGGTATGGATTTATAATATATAATTTATAATGTAATTAACGTGCAGACGGCGGGGTAGACAGCGGGGGCGCGGTACAAGCTTACGCGGAGCGGAGGACGTGAAGGGAGAGGAGCGGGGAGGAGACGCGCGGGACGGGGACGGGGAAGGGAAGAAGGAAGAGGAGGAGGAGAAGGAGGATGAGGGGGAGAAAGAGGAGGAGGTCGGTGCGGAGCGGCGCGGAGAAGACGTGGACTGCGCACCTGGGCAGCGCACCTGCGCGCGCGGCTCGACGGCGGCGGTGGCGGAGGCGGAGGCGAGCGTCAGCGGCACCGGAGCGGGTTCTGGAGAGGCAGGCGGCCCCTCGCGTCTGTTGCGCGGGGCGGCGGCAGGGCGGGCAGACGCGCGCACGCAGCTGCGGCGACACTCCAGGAGCGCTTGCCGCGCGCCGCCCGGGCCCGCTTCTGCGCCCGCTGCGCCGGCTGTGCCGACTGCGCCCGTGACTGCCACCGCCGCCGCCTCCGCCGCGGAGATGCTCGCCTCCCGTCCGTAAACTGGGAAGAAGACTGTTTCATAACCGCGGCATTCGGCGCGCCTCCATAAAAAAGGCTTCACATAAATAAAACAACGAACGAGGGCCGCATTCGTGGGACTGCGGGCGGTGGGGGCGGCGGGCGCGCGTCCACGGGCCACCCGCGTGCGCCGCCCCACGGCCCTCGCCCTGGCCCGCCCTCGCCCTCGCCCCCGCCCTCGCCGCCGTCACAGGTACGCGGGCCACCCAGGACGCACGAGCCGTCGCCGATCTGCGGCCGGCCGCTGGCCACTGCGCCGATTGCTGAGTGACGGGGAGAGGCAGGAACGGGCGGTGAGCGAAAGGAAATCAGTGGGGGACACAAAGAAAGCAGTGTTAGTGACGAAAACAAAGCGAAACGTGGGTGAGGTAGGGGAAGAAGAGGAACACGATGCGCTAGCCGAGGGACGGGAGCTGCAGCGACGGAGTTGGTGGTAGCGGGGATATGAACGGAGGTGGCGGCGACACAGCAAGAGGCGCTGAGGGCGGCGAATGGGCCGGAGGTGGCGGGATCGTAAAGATATCAGAGCGGAGGGCGCGGCGACGCGGTGCGCACGCAGCGGCCGGGCCGGGAGTGCGGCGCAGAGGGGTAAAGGGGGCGACAGCAGCGCTGGGAACGGGCGGCGCCCGACGGGCAGCCCAGCGTCGAACATCGACGGCACCGCCCCCGCCGCGGTTATCTCGCAGGTATGCCGGCACGTCGGTTCCAGCGAAATCCGCCCCCGATCCTCGGAACCGTCCCACCATTAGTCGAGCACAGCGCCGCCGAAGAATGCGGAGCGACGGGGTGGGGGCGGGACAGGGTGGTCCGGACACACGGGCCGCTGTTTTTGTTTCAACGGCGACCGGGCGCGCGCGGGGGCGGCGACGACGGCGGCGGCAGCGGTGAGAAGCGCGCGGACCGCATGCACGGAGCGGGCCCGGAGCGCTGGAAGCGAGCGGCCCGATGCGGGAGGACAAGTGGACGGGAGGGCGGCCGGGGGGCGAGGCGAGGGGGCGTGAGGCAGAGGACGAGTGAACGAGCGGGGCACGCTTCCAAGGCGAGGTAGGGATGGGAGGACGGGTGTGGCGGGGCGGGAGGTGGCGGTCTGATGAAGCGAGGCGAGGCGGGGAGAATAGGGGCGGCGGGAGGGGGTCTGGAGACTGGAGAGCGAGCGGGGGCCAGGAGGGGCGCGGGGAAGGCGGGAGGAAGATGCGCGCGCGCGGAGCGAGGGGGCGGGCCGCGAGGCTGTGGCGGCGACGGCGGCCGCCGCGCTGGAGGCAGAGGAGCGGCCGGCGCGGCAGACGGGCACGGGAGGGCAAGAGGTCACATGCGCACACCTGGGACCCTCCAGCCAACCAGCAACCCGATCCGCAGGAATGCAGCCGGCCCGAGCCGCCGGCCCGGCTCCCAGGCGCGGCCCCGGCAGCCGCCACCGCCGCCCCATTACGCGCTGCGCGCCCGGAAAACACAATTACCCAACCCGGGTCCGCGTACTGCCCCCTCGGGGCGTCGCCATTGCCCCCGGGCGCCGCTCGCCCCGCCCTCACTCACCCCCTTCCGCCCCGCGGCACGGCCGCTCCGCCCCCGCGCCGCCCACGGCCGGCCCCGCCCGCTCTATTCGCTCCGGCCGGCCGTGTCCATCACTAGCGGTCGGACCGCATGAACGACGCCGCTCCATCTCAATTATTTATAGTAGAATTGAATGCGGCCGATGTATTTATTTTGGTGGTGAGGACGGGACACTGGGCATTGCATTCCAGTTCATTCCATTATTCCATTACATTAAGTTTAATAAAGCGGTAGAAGAGAATAATTTTGTGGGAAACTAGAAACCATGTGTGACTATGGATAACTATGTATGGATCAGATTTTAGGGTTCATCCCAAGTACGTTCTGTTTATGGAAGGTGGGGAAGATGAGCGACGTTTTCAACGGCCTGGATTTGACTCATGAACTCACTAGTAGTTCTGCATCAAATACGATCATTTTTTCATATGTTGATACATCCAAATTTATATAATTATAAGGTAAGTTTCCGAAAGTGTAATAAGTACGAGCATAAGATTACCATCGCGAGTTCTTAGTCTAAAATGTTTACCACTAGTAATGCAATATGTTCCTTCTCTCTGCGAACATATTGTCGAAATAGCTCTATTTCTGAGTTTCCAAATAAACTGAGTCACATTAACTAAACATATTTTTCTATTGTTAATCATATGTTTATATTAATTATATTAAAACTTCATCGGCATCTGCCGAATCCTTTCATGTACAGAGACCATTGCCTCGTAGATGTCTTACGATATCCATAGCTGCGTACGTGAGAGCAAGCCTTCGCTGTTGTTTTACATGTTTTCTGAATCTTCGCCATCTGCATACGATTCGCCTTACGTCAGCGCTGTTTCCGGAGATTCTACCGTCCTCACACTTCGATTTTGCCGTCTCTCGCTTATGTAAGTGAAGGACACGAATTTCGAAATACTTAAGACATTCTTTTTTTTTGCCTCCTGCGAATTTTCACCTCGGCACCTGTTCATTGATCCCGCCTACTTCGTTGACTTCACTGACCCCACTGGATCCGACTCTTTTTCCTCCGTTTTGCTGTTTTCACCATAACGATTGTTTTCACCGACTTCTCCAACGTAGTTCCCACTGAACTGATGTTAGGGAAATTAGTGTTGTTTCACGTAACTGGTGTGTGTGTATGTGAAAAATGACATGTATAGAACAGATTCAATTAATCACTTTTCTTTCTTTACATTACGTTATTCTCAAGATGTTTTGGTCATCCACAGGCATTCTTTTCTTCAATTTTTCATTTTAATGTCCAATTTTCATATATATATATATATATATATATATATATATATATATATATATATATATATATATATTAAAGATGTCCGGTCATAATTGCAAAATATTTTTTATTAACATGTGCATTGCTTCAATTAAAGTCAGCGCTCTAAATTCCTGTCATTCGGCATCTTTTCTAGGAAGTAGGATATTGAACTTACATTGCAATATCTGGTAAATTAAAATCAATTTCCAGTCCTGGCACTGAAAACGTGGTCCCTTTTAGTATATCGATATTAACGTTCGTTCCGGAAACTGTTTACTACTTTTTCCACAAAAAAATCGAGGTATTCATGACAACGAACTTATCTCATTCTCCTTCTCTACCCCGAACTCTACAGTTCATTCTTCTTTCCACATTGTCGATCGTCTTCTACGCCATTCCGTCCGCAAGCAACCGGCGCTCTGTCGTTCAATCGCGCCACCTTCACAATCTGCCCATTCTCGACCCCTCTCCTTCCCCGCTGACCCGCCCCGCCCCGCCGTAGGCCATCCCCGCCGCCGCGACGCCGGGCGACCGCTCTCTTCCCCGCTCCCCACGCCGCCGGCTCAGCCCCGGCGCTCCCCTGCAGCATACCGCCCGCGGGGCCCGCGGACCCCCAGGCGACTGAGGTCGGCCGCGTCCTTCTCAGAAAGCCTTCTAATTATTCGCCTGTTGGCTGTTTACAATTAAGAACACGAACGTACGGCACAGCGCGTGATAGCTGCGGCATAAAGGAGTCTCGTTAGAAATTCCGATGAAACGAAAATTCCTGCTCCTGCGACCACAGCAAAAAACATAGCCCCGAGCGGCCAGTTCATATTTCTTGAGTTCGCCATTTTACCGCGCCTCGCTGACGCGAGAGGGACCTTAGCAGGGAGGCTTTGCGAAGGGGGCGTGGCGGGAATCGAAGATTGGTGAACGCGGCGAGAAGGGACGGGTAGGGGACATGTAGCGGAGGGGCTCGAAGAAACATGTCAGAGGGCTTCGCGGTGCCGGTGGGGGCGGAGTTGATGGCGGGGGCGTAGGCCGCTGCGACGCGTAGCGAGACGATGCGAGGCGATGCGAGGTAAAGCGATGTGAACGGAGTGAGAAGAGGCAGGACGAAGCGAGGCGAGTTGAGGCTAAGGCGAGGTGAGATGAGGCGAGGTGGGGCGGGGAGGGTCGGCGAGCCTCCTGGCACGCAAATTGCCGGCCGGTCGGCCGGCCGACCGAGGCCCTGACGGCACGCAGGCGGCAGCAGCCACGCATTCCAGCCCTCGAAATAAACTCATCTCACTTTTAATAGGCCGGGAACATACCTGAGAAATACCATTGAGCAAAGAGGCGCGCTGCCGCGGCGGGCGACGAGGAGGGGGGACGAGGGGCGAAGAGAGAGGGGAGGAGCAGCTCTCATTCACTGCGCCCCCGGCTCATTAGAGGCGCAGATCACAGGGGGACACCCCGCCCCCACCTCGTTCCCATCCAACGTCCTCCCACTCGCCGCACAGTGGAGATCGCTCTCCTTACCTGGTCAAAACTCATCGGTTGCATGGGGAAAAGAAACACGAGAAGTTATCGGAAGGACCACAAACAATTACTCATCAAACATCTTTACCACTTGAATGTAAAACATTACTTTTGAAATGTTATTATGTTTTATAAATCTTAGTTCTGATAACCTTATTTCAAAAGCTTAATTGACATCCAACAATTACATTATTCAATTTGTAAGACATTCAGTAATGCTTTTTCAACAGTATTTTACAATTTTCAGTCTGTGGACACACACAGACAGATGTGTGTGAGTATAATATGTGTAATAAGTGTAGTTTTAATTTATATTTAATTTATAATTTTATGTTATTATAAGATTATCTAAATGATTATTTTTACAAAGTTAATTTAATATTATAAATTTTATATTATTCTAAATTAATATTTCATATATAGAAATTACAACTAATCGTCGTATTAAAATCACGCTTGTGAATTTACTGAAGTATCGACTGACATCACAAACATGTAATACGTTATAGATAAATATTCGAATTTACGCTTCAATTGGAATTCTGGTTTACGCTCGTATCATTTTCGCGATAGCATGTAATTGGTGTTTAATCACAATTTTTGCATCCTGAAAAAGCATTGAACTAGTGGTGCTAAAACAGCACATACATTCTCCCCTTTAGTAATAGTTATATAATATTATTTATACGAAAATTTCTCACTCATAATTTTTTTGTAAAACTCACTACAAGTGGTACATTTGGTGCAAAAATTAAATATTTTCAAGCAAATAACACAAATTTGACAATTAAAACTGCTTTTCATACAGGTAAATCATGTCTCAACAATAAGTCGTAATTCACAAAAATTAGCTCCCAAGTCATTGTTGCCAAGCCATTGTTGCATTCCCATCTGATATTCCCCAATTTTTATTTCATATATTTAAAATAGGTTTTAAATAATTTCTAAAAGAACAATGTGTAAATGTATAACAAAAGTTCGACTGTAAGAAATTAACAAAGAAATATGAAATAATATACAAATTCTAACTTAAGAAGCATCCAACTGCCTGGAATTACGTTCATGGAGCGCAGTAAATTAAGAGCGGGTGACAATTTTTGTCACCAAATTACACAAACAATACTCATCTTCTCAAAAAGTTAAACATGAACTTATAAGATCTCTTTTTGATATACAGATTTCATTAACAATTGTATCTTCACAATTGTAGTTGTAGGAAGACGCATACATTTTTCAAATTATTTAAATTTTCAATAAATCAGACATTTTAACAAACACAAGACCTACACCATTCTCTTAAGCGACCTTTAAGCTATCTGAGGTATATTTTAATAAAAAATTGTGCCATTTGTAAGAAAAAATGGTTTAAAGAAATTGGAATTTGGCTATGTTCGACACAAAATTTCGCAAAAAAAAAATGGTAGAGATGGCTCAGTGCATCAACTGATGTCACTGCAGCGCCTCTGATCGGGAGGTCCAAGGTTCGACGCCCGACGGCAACAGCAATTTCGACACCAGCTTTTCAGCTAGGTCGAATTCAATCGCTGTCTGGAGGAGAATTCTGGCGGCCGGTGATCGGTAGTTTTCCGTGTTTTGTTTTCGATCAACAACAGGCGAATGCCGGAGCAATACCCTAACAAACTGGCCACGGACCGAGCACGATCTTTGCTTCCTCTTCCTTGTCCTATCCTCGCCCCTTACACACACATCTACACTAACATGCACTACACTATCTCACATGTCGGGAGACCGGTCGGGGACTTAGGACTTGTCCGGGCTGGTGGGAGATACCTGATAGCAGCGAGCGGAACAGCCGACCTTCGTTTTCTCGCACTGATGTCAAAAACACGAGATGTCACAAGAAAGTTGTTTCCCAAAATTAAGTTTGATTCTCTTATAAATTTATAATGCTGTTATACAAAAAAATAGCATATGCAAGTCTTTTATAATGTTGCTTTATTGCATTCGTACAAGTTTGAAAATTCGCTCCTAATGTCGCTCGTTTTCAAAACATGTACTCATGCAATAAAGCTTGACATTATAAACTAATTGCATAAACTACTATTTCACGGGCAAATCAGCTAAAGATTTCGGTTCTTATCCCTCATCATATCCTTCGTGAAGCAATAATATTTCCTGCAGCGACAACATGAAGAACGATAATTTGAATTTTTTCCCTCACTGAATTCTAGAAGACGTGGACAGATAATCAAGTTAAATTTATTTATATTATAGGATAAGTTAAGATTTAAATGCACTTTGCAGCAAAAGAATGCTTTCTTAGCTTCTAGAAAAAATATTCAAATTGTTACGCGGCTTATACAAATTTTAGAGCCTATATTTTTATCTGGTATCACTGTACGTGTATTTAAGACTCAGAAACGAACAATATGAAAGCTCATTTTATAAACCAGCTTCCTGAGAGTGCAGATTGTGACTATGGATTCCTAGCATCTCCAGAGTCAAGAGGTCATTTCAGCCAATGGCATCGCCTCGCGAATGCGTTTCCTTTCTCGAGCTCGTTTATTACAGAATATACGACCACAATAGGCATATGGAGTCGATAAGGAGCGTTGTTTTGCGATAAGCGCCGTAAATGGCACAAATAGCAGAAAAGAACTTGCAATTTTTTATCTGGAACAGAAGGCAACAAAGAAAGTTGAATAATGACTGACTTCTGATAGAAGTGATCAAGTCAAATACTGCACATTAACAGATTTCGAAACTAGGAATCATTAAGTTTAGGAACTTTATAAGTAGCGTCAGAGGGAAACAAGAGTCTGCATCATTGGTCTTACAGAAGTCAAATAGATTAATCTGAAATAGTTTTCTTATAAAATGTGTAAGATATATAATTTTCCTAACTCTTAGTAACACATGATCACACCATTTTAAATGACAGTTGATACTTATAGCAAAATATTTTGCAGCTTAAACCCTATCAATTATCCTATATTCACATAGGTTATCACAGTTATGGTGATGGAATTTGACTCGCATCTCACAGGTTCACTATCAGTGTAACTGCCGAAAGTAGTTTAAACCCTTTTTATACCAATCAATTTATACTCAACCAATTTTGATTTAGCCATGCGTACATCTTTTTTGTTCCGCAATACCTGATAGTTTGCGTCACAATCATTATCAGACGTGCATCATCAACAAAACGTTCGTTGTTCTAAGGTAAGCGATATAAAAATATCGTTTATGTATACGAAAAGCTTGTGATATAACAACAAAGCATACTTTCTTGTATAATTTATAACAATTACCAAATATGACATTGAACGAGTGTATAATGAATATTTCAGACGTTTTATAAAAATATTTCTGAACCAAATAAAGCCTGGAAGATAAAAAAAGTTTTTTTTACACTTTCAAATTAAAAAATTAAGATTTTTTAAATTCGAAAGTGAATAATAAAATACTTCTTCCAATGAATTCAGTACAATATTGTACTTATTCCGGGCAATATTGTACTTATCCCTAACTACAAGAAAGAATTTGCCCAAATGGATATTCTGCTTTTGATGTGACGACATAAGGACTTAACACTCGTTTAATTTTCTCACAAAATAATCATAATTTTTCTTTCATTTTTAGCAATTCTGGCCACTTGAAATGCAATTGGCCGTGGGACGTGAAATATCCGCGCGCATTCGGAAAAGAACGAAAAACTAGCAAATTTCGAAACAAACTGTTTTAAGCATTGAAAAGTACACATCTCAATATACAGTAAATTATGAAAATAAAAAATTCCAATATTTCACGGAAAGAAGTTATTTTCATGAACCTAACTTAAATCACAAAATGCATGTGTAAAGTAAATACGAGTACTAAACCCAAATGTTAAGAAAATGACTCGATGACTTAGCTGACCTATACTCCCATAAAAACTTGAGAGACGTTTTAATAATTTTTTTGTTAAATTGATCCGATGTAACTGAAATTTACCCAAATCGAATTAGATTTTGATAAAAGCGTACATGAGATTATCTGAAGATCAAATTTTGAAGAATTTAGCGCACTGAGGAAGAAATCTCTTAGTGATTGTATGGAACCTTTCGCAATTTTCGAAATTTCGGTTATTGATGGAAATCGGCCACACCTATACTATATAAATACACTTTCCTATATTTCAGAAAAAAGAAAAGAGAAAACTCGACCCATATTTTACAAATTTTTGAAAATATCTCAGAGGATTAGTGTAAAGTGTGTCTGCACAACATTTTACACTTTGACTTCGAGAGCCGAATGTGAGCAACTGGAGTGCAAATACAGCAAGCTAAGAAGGTTGGGGATGAGACCCATATTAGAAGTGGGGACCGCCAATGAAAATTTTCAATTCGGATCATAGCGCGTAAATTGAAAGAGCGATTGTGAGAACATAACGAACTCGCAATTACAGTTCAAGTATCATTACTTTTTAATTTGGAAATGTTGTAGTCGATTTACTACAAGGTGAAGTATGAAATCAAACGAATCAGTCATACATATTTGATTTGGATAGCAAGTATTATAATTGCTTGTAAGATTGATAATGTACTTCGCTTTGCTACGATGTAATCACAAATATAGCGTTGTGCTAAACACAAAATAATAATATTGAATCTTTTATGTTTGTTGATGACAGTAATAAATTACTTTTATTTACTATTTTTAAGTGAATTGATTCTATCAAAGCTAAGAAATCATAATCTTAAAAAAATCATGATTGCATTCTCTTCAATTCTTACAAAAGTACATTATATATTTCTAATTTCAAATCAACCAACTATATATTCATAACCGTGTACAACATACAAACTATTGGTGCTACAACAGCACATACTTTCTCGCATTATTAGAAACAGCAACTTAATATTGAAATATTGCATTTTCTACGTTACTAACACCTCAGCTATTACTTGAAAACGTCCAATTCAAACAAAGCACCTGTAACGTATATCTGCATTCATTTCGACAGTCACAAACTGCAATGATTTCTTACTTTGAGAAATCAAATAGA
This sequence comes from Teleogryllus occipitalis, assembly GCA_011170035.1. Taxonomy (NCBI): domain Eukaryota; kingdom Metazoa; phylum Arthropoda; class Insecta; order Orthoptera; family Gryllidae; genus Teleogryllus; species Teleogryllus occipitalis. The sequence goes on from BLKR01003906.1 coordinate 63,872, forward strand.
AAGTCATAATAATTTCGGTCGAATAGGTGTAATTCGGTCGCGAGGTCGAATTCGGCCGCTGTCTGGAAGATTCTAGAGGCCGGCTGCTCTGATCGGTAGATTTCCTTGATTTCTCCGACCAACACCATGTAAATGCCGGAGCAGTACCCTAACAAACGGGCCACTAACCGTGCGCGATATTTCCTTCCTCTTTCGCGTCCTTTCCTCACCCCTTACATTGACTCACACGCACTACACTATCACACTTGTCGGGAGACCAGTCGAGAGTTCAAAGCTTGTCCCGGCTGGGGCGGTGCCCTGCTAGTGGGAGATACCTGGTTAGAGGTAATCCGTGACGTAGGCCGGTGTCGGATCTCGTCAGCCAGTGGGAGGTGATCGCCGCATTCCGGAGCATGGCATTTGCTAAATTCGAGCTAGCTGATTATCTAGTGTCGAAATCCACTATCGACCAGAACCTTAAAACCTCCAAGTTAGAGATGTTGCATTGAGAGGGGATGTTATCACCGAGCCATCTCAGACAGTGAGAAAATCGAGTTATTCAGTTATCGAGATTCTTCTGTATGTGATGTTTTAAACCCCATCTATTTCGCAAGAATAAAAAATAAGTACCCTTTCCATATATTCCTACAACAATTTTCCGAAATGGACCCTGAATAGAGGTGACCATGAGTTTTTCTCGACCACAATGCTAGCTGTAAGATTAATATTAATTTAGTTAGAAAGTCAACAAACATATGTAGAGTTAATGTAACTGAGCTATGTAAATATCATCAAGGAAAGCAATACATTTAAAAAAAGTGTTTTATCTTCTAGACGCAGGGAGCTACCCACTGTGCGCCAGTGCGCGGCAATTACTCGCCGGCGCGGCGGTAGGCTTTTGGCGTCGGTGGGCAATTGGCCACTTCATTGCCGCCCGCGCCCGGTGTCTCTGCGCAGGTCTTCAACGGCCACGAGGCTTCCCGCTGCACTGTTAATATCTATAATCTGCTTCGTTCCATTCGACAAATCGCAGTGTAATTTGAACGTAGTTCTCCCTCAATTTCCCGGACGCAACCCTCGTTCCCGAGAGTTGGGGCGGGCTGCTCCCCTTGCGGCCGAACCTTGGCCCGCTACCTTATTTCTTGTTTCAACAAACCAGTGAAATCTGTGCAATTTGTTGGTGAGCTGCTTCGGTTTCGTCACATTTATAAAATGGTTGGGTGAGATGATTGAAGCGCAGTCGGCAAGGTTGTCTGAGCAACAAAGTGGACATATTACGTATGTGGTAGAATAGTGGTGTAGCTATTGATATGGAACATTTATCTAAACATAATGGCTATTGATAATCGAGAATCAATGAATCAATTATATTGAAATCAATCTTCTATTTTCAGTCGCAACAAATCCTCTCAATTATTTAATTAGAAAGTGTGAATGGACATCAGTAATTGCATTTTGATGCGAATGATATATTTATTACCAATTGGGGGGAATTGTGCACATCGATGATGACTTCTCATTTTGATTGGGTCATTTTTGACAGGAGACTTTTTCTCCAAATCAGTACACGAAGATTTTATACAAATGTTATTAATAACAAGAATTTTAATTAACGACGAGAGTTTTTATTACTAAAATAATATTTTATTTTTGTAAACGACTATGATTTAATTAAAATATATCCTTTTTCAAAAAAATATTACAGATTTATAACTGGGTAATTTCTTTAGAATTCACAGTTCCTCAATTTATGGCTGGTTTTTACTAAACAAACTAATTAAAAACTTTTTTAGATTTTACTCCCTGCTAAAAATCCGTTTCTTTTCAGAAAAAGGCGGATTTTCGACGCTATCCCTATAAATAAAATTCAAAGAGGAATTATATTTACAAATTTGTTCATATAATTTTACTTCTCTAAGAGACTTTCTTTTCCTTTTTCTTTACTTTTGACCAAAACTAACTTACTCTTATTATGGAAGTTTGCTATACATTTATGTAAAAATTACATTTCTTTAAGGTGACTCTACCTCAAAATGATGAAAATCGTGAAATTTCATGTTTTAAAATTTTTATTGAATCGTATGTTCTGTTCTATTCTCTTTTAAATGCTTCAAACCGTTTCTTGCAACGTTTCTTAGTTTTTGAGAGAATAATTTTTTTCGAAGCGAGTCTCAAGTGTCCCTTAGTGAGTGCACTTCAGATGCATTTTCCGAATTGGGAATTTTCATGACATTCATGCCTGTCAAACACAAATCATAAACTTTAAAAAATAATAATATAATTATTTTTGCTGAATGTAACCAATGATTTGCTCTAGTGAATGAACTAGAATAGTTAATGTTTCGGTTATATGAACTGAAATGTCCAGAAGAAATTTATAAACAATTATTTTTCTCAAATAATCAATTCCTAACTCTATAGTGAAGTCATAGGCTTCCGCGGCCGGAGTCATGTGAATGATCTTGGCTGTCCGGGTGACGCCGCGTCGAAGGCTGTGTGGCCGACGTTTTGACCAGCTTTTCGTGACCTTCCTCAGACCAGCCCTGAGTCATTTACAGATGAATAAAATTCACATATCAAAGTATCAAAGGAAACAAACCACGAATTTTTATATTAAGTACATTCGGAGCAACAATTGATCATATTTTCCGAAGTACGCGGAAATTCCAAAATTTAATATAGGCTTAACTACACAATCCATTTTTAGGCAAATAAGAAACATGCGTCTTTTTTATGTCCAGGTTAAAGAAAAAAATCATACATTTAAAAAAAGTCGAGTCAGCTCTTGTGCGATTTGACGTAGAATGGCTCTATGGTGTTTCGTCGATGCACGCTGACCATATTATTTTTCACCACCTAGAGTAAACCCACGTCGCAAGGCCATTCTGTTTCGTTGTGCGGGCCCTGTTGTGTGGCAAATAACATATCGCATAATACTGGTATTATGATTTTACTGCTATAAAGATCGCATATCCACGAATTTACTATTTCAATACCCCGACATTCTAGGTTATTATTGTGTTGAAGAGTAGAGTGAAGCGAAAATTCAGTGCCCCAACCCGTCTGCCCTGCACGGACTAAGACTCACCCCACAGGCCCATCATTGACCTTACGAGCCGTACGTCTACATTTGCGTGTAAATGCAGCTACTGTAAGTACGGATAACTGGTCTCGCAATTCGAAAATGTCCGAAATTACGAATAACCAAGAGGGCGGATGGCAATAAATGAAACGGAGGCTTAAGAGTAAAAGTGAAGGTAGGGTCGAACGTCAGGCAAAGCAAAAACCAAACTTCACGTCGAATAGTTTCAGAGTCTTGGCAAGGAAATTGTAGAACTGACCAATCCCGATAACGAAGAAAATGATAAAAATGGTTCTGAACCCAAACCACCTGCTGTAATTGAACCTGGCATTACAAACGTAGAAAATATGATTTGCTCTATTGAAAATGTCATTTCCAAGTGTAACTATTGCCTTAAACTCACAAATAACAATGACTAGAATAATGCTAGAAGATTCAGATGCATACAGAAAGCTAGTGACACATTTAGGGAAAATAAAATTATGGTGCATACATATCAATTGAAGGGAGAAAAGCCATTTCGCGTAGTTCTAAGTCATATGCACAGTTCTACAGACATCAAACAATTAAAAGACTATTGAAGAGAAAGGTCGCAAAATACGACAAACCTACAACGTTAAACAGTGACTAATGTACAGAGAGAGGGGCGAATAACCTGAAAGGGGGGAGGTGGCTTTAGCGGACTGACCAGGCTCCTTCCCTGTTCAAAGAAAATTTCACACCGCGCCGGACCGTGAGTTGCCCGTTGCCTGTAGGGGGGAGTGAGGGATGGCACTGGTAAAGGAAGGTGTCTGTTAACACAAAGGTTACAAATTAATTTGTTTACTGCTGAATAAATTGTTGCGGATGGCGAGGTAATTGTTACAAATGCTTAGTAAATGAAATTAAACAATTTTAATGAAGGCGTTATACATCACGCGACTCGTATTCTATTGAACTGTCACTGTTCAGTTCCCTACACGTGTCATAGGTCACAGCACGAGGGGCGAAAGTGAACTGGTTACCTTACAGATGCGCGTGATGTGAGGTGGTGGTGGTGTGACTTCGGCGTTGCACAGCCGGGTCAATGTTGAAATGCGCGCTCCCACAGGGTCCAGCAATGGCAGTGCGCGAATGGGACCGCAAGCAAGGACACGTGCACACAACCAGCAGCACAGGTACTCCAGCGATTCACGTAGCTCGCTTTGGTCGGCCGGAAAACTAATGCCGCACAACACGTGCCGATGTAGAATCAGCATATAAAATTGTCACTCAAATTGAATAAATGCACTGTGGACTGCCGGTCGAGGAGCTGCCAACGGCAGCAGTACATCGAGGCTAATAGTAAGAATAATTGTAAGGACTAAACGTCCGTCTGCTCTGTAGCTCCGACCACTCCCCTATAATTATAAGTTTATAACTATTAACTCTACTGCCATTGAAAAAGACCACAGCCCCGCTCTATCTACTTGTAAAAAAAACGACACTACTGCCATGAGCCATAATATTTTGATTTGGATAAACCAAAATATTACGGCGTAGGTACCTCGCAAATCAAATGAAGGTACAGATGAAGCAGTTGAGTATCTAACCACAAATATTCAATAGGCAGCATGGAACTCTACTCCAGAAGAGATATTTAACAAAAATAAACCTTCGAAACTACCCTTCTGAGGTGAAGTAAAAGGTATTTAAAAAATGTGAACAAACAGCAATTTGGCAGAAAAATCGAAACGGAGAAAACAAAAGAAATCTGAACAGAGCTGCGCGTCAACTCAAAAGATTAATACAAAATATAAAAAACACCGAATTACAAAAAAATTGAACACTTTTTCATGCAAAAGAGCATGCAAAAGACCGAGGAAATCAACCCAACCCATTCCACCAATACGCAAGGCCGACGGTAAGTGGGTAAAATCACACAAAGCGAAAGCTGAAACTTTCGCAGTAAATCTAGAAAATGTGTTTAAGACTCAACCAGTTGAAAATCAACTTCACGCCAAAGAAGACACATTTCTTGGAAACATCATTCGAATTATCTCCACCCATCCAGTTTACAAAAACAAAAGAAGTAAAAGAAATCCTGCATGCACTTCCAAACAAGAAAATCCTTGGTTATGAACTTATCACTGGCGGTGTTTCGAAGAACCTGCCAAAAATGGCAATTACATTTCTAACTTCTATTTTAAATATCGCCCTCAGATTAGGACACTTTCCATCTCAATGGAAAAAACTCAAATTATAATCATTCATAAACCAGGCAAACCGACGCATGAATCCACCTCATAGAGACCCATTCTCCTCTCATATAGAAGGTCCTAGAAAAACTGTTATTGAAGAGATTAAGTACAATTCTGGAAGAACTAGAATTAATTCCTTATCATCAATTCGGTTTTTGAAAGAAGCAAATACTTCAAGTAATAGACATAGTAAAACTCTCGAACAAAAACAATACTGGTAAGCAGCTCTCATTGACATCAGTCAAGCCTTCAATACAGTTTGGCATCAGGCACTTCTTTACAAAATAAACTAGTCGAGTTAACTTTAAGGAACAGATTTCATTCAGGAAACAATATGTATCTTTATTACTGTAGTTGTAGGAAGACGCTGAAAAAATTTTCAATTTTCGAAAAATTAGGGTATTCAACGAAACTCAGACCTGCACCATATTCTTAAACACCCTTTACACTATCCAACACCAAAATTTCATAAAAAACTGTGGAGCCATTTTTTGAAAATTTGGAAAAATGACCTAGGACGTCATGTAAAGACCCCCGTTAAAAAATTAAAATTTAAGGGGCCCCAATATCAGCCAAATCGATTGGGGAATATCAATTTTGGCAAGGCTAGCGGCTGAACGGTTTAGCCGCTAGCCTTGTTCACAGACGGACGGACGGACGGACGGACGGATGGACAGACAGACGTTTTGTCATCATTCAATTTTTCTTTATCAAGGACCCACAAAACATGAATTCTGACCACACCACGACTTAGAAGATTTTTTCCTAAATTTAGCAACTGAAATTATCCACTTTTTCGTTACCATGGCCCTGGAACAAAAGTTTTTCTGCCAAAAATTCGCGGTTTTTTTGTGAAGCATTACATAACTTTCTCTAGCAAGAACTTTCTCTAGAAAAACGAAAGGAACTGGACATTAAAATTTTAAAAAATACTATTGGATTATCAGCAGAAACTCGTCACCCTCGGTTTGCAATAAAATACTGTTTAATCAGGCGATATTAAAACCCGTTTGGACTTACGGATTGCAACTCTAGGGAACAGCTAGTCATTCAAATATTGACATCCTACACAGATTTTAATCAAAAGTTCTACGATTCATAACTAATGCACCATGGTATGTATTTAATAATACGTTACATTTTAATTTGCAGATTCCATCTATCCATCAGATCATCAGGATGCTGTAGAAGATATGAAAAAGGCTCAAAAACCACCCAAATTATCTTGTAGTGAACATCTTTGACAACAGTGAAGACATCAGAAGATTAAAACGACACCGTAGATTTCAGCCATAAGATTTAAAATTGCATAAATTATGTACAATTTCAAATAGAGATGGCAGACTATGTAATCATTGAAGCAACCATTACAAATTTTTAATAAATGCATCAAGTTAAAAAAAAATATTCAGTTGTAACTTAGAAGTACTGTCACGGTACAACGCTTCTCTCATGTTTATTTTATGTATAAATCATTCACCGAATGTTCATGTAATAGGACAAATTGTGAATAAACTGTAATTACTAAAAACATCAGTATTCAGGTAAGTCATAAAAATCGAGTCTTGGAAGCACATACTTTCTCGTATTATTAGTAACGGCTAAAGAACTTTCGTCGGAGTTTTCTATCATCAATTTTTTTCTCCGCGCAGGGATTTGAACTAAGGTTCTCAGAGTTAACACCTCGGTCACATTATCCTCTTCACCACCAGCCTTAGAGTGAAAAGATGCTGAATATTTGCATTTGCAATTTTAAAAAATTCACAGATTTTCAATTACATTATCTCAAGGACTAACTTAAAAGAACCAATTTTAATAAGGAAAAAATCCTGTATGATGTAACCACTGTAACTTAAAATGTTCATTTTTTTGGTCGCAAATTTTCGAAAATAGAGCTCACCGGTGACGGGACCTACGCCAGCTTTTAAGCGTCATTTGCTCTATGCGAAAACAACAAACATTTAAAGATAAAAGTGGAGCCTTTTTTTAAAAAATAATGTTTAAAAATTTCTTATATTTCAAGCAAAATTTCGAAAAGACTATTCAAATTGTTTTATAAATAGTATTTTACTTTACTTAGATATTTCTTTCAAAAGATATTTCTTAAGAAAAAATATTTATTTTCAATACTGTAGTGGTAGGACGACGCCGAAACATTCTTGAACTTTAGCAATTTTCGAAAATTCAGATATTTCAACAAAAATGAATCCTGGGTCTTTTTGAGCGTTCTTTAGGCTATCCGGGGAAAAATGTTTAATAAAAAATGTTGATCAATTTTTTAGAAAAGTTTGAAAATTTCGAGGCTTCATTGAAAGTGATAATGTTTCAAACTCTCGGGATCTTCAATTCATCCACATTGATCGCAGAAAATCAGTTGTCAGGAAAATTGTCTGAAATTCTGGAGCTCAAGTAAACATGCGTGAATAATACTTTTCTCCCATACATCACATAGACATTATTGGTTTTTGATGAAATTAAATAAAATAAAATCAGATCATGTAAAACTTTGCTTAGGAGAAGTTACACTGCCTGTATTACTTCCGAACCAAACTGGTTTTTTTTTCCTGGCACGAGAGAGTTAGATTTGACTTGAAGTCCTTTGAATATTATAGGAGGGTTATATAGGAGTTCTTATTATCAATTGTATTCAGGTACTCATCTGGCATTGAAATAATGATAGTTATAAAAATATCTTCATCTTCTTATTTAGTTTTTTCACGTCTCCTTGCAGGTAGTTCCACTGCCAGCAAGCTTAGTAATTCATTACTCTACAAGACAAAATTATCAACATTTCAGAGTAAATAAATTGAAAGTGTAAATTGTGTATTGCTGTCCTTCAAATAATTCTTGGAAGGAGAAAAACACATTTATAAGTTTCAGAGAAAAGGCAATGACTGGCATCTATTCCATTCTCCTTTCTTCAGTTTATTGTTATTTGCCCGAGACGTGCTAATATATTCAATAAGTGAAATGTGCGAATGTTTGAGTCAGCATTCAAGTAGCTTTACATTTAAAAAAGTTAGTTGCCTTGTGTTTGTATACTTCTGTAAGTCCTATTAGAAACTACATTGAATGAGAATTTTCAGAGCCATGAAGTTATATTTATGTAAATGGGACAAACATCAGTATTGTTGCACATCTACACGTCTTGACATTTCTTGACCTTCCTACAATTTGTATATACAGTGTTTTATCTATGTAACCTTTCATCTAATGCACTACAAGAATTTGTTTTACACTACTCAAATAAAAGAAAACGAATATAAGTTGCGTATTAAAAATTAAATTATACATGAAGTTTATTAATTAGTATTTTAAAGTGTAATTACAATAAGATATTCGAGACAAAACTGAAGAACCGTCCATGTCTGTGCTTTCCCAAGACAAAAATGAGAACATGATTCAGCACAAAACGCCTGGTTTTCAGAATTATGTTTTATTTCAGTTGAATAGTTGTCGATAAAATATCATCAGAATTCTCTCTTATCAATCAAATTCCAGAGGCAATAGTGTTCTCATTACTAAAATACGTTTTCTCACCCCACTACCACATTCCTACAAATTTCTTTCTTTTGTCGATAACTACACAAAAATAAAAAAAATAATAAAAATATACTCAGTGAGAAACCCAGCCGTGAAGATATTCACGAGAACTTCCAGTTTCTTTGCATTGTATGAGGTAACGCATTCTCTCACGTCAGAAGATTACGTGACATCATACCTGCTCACGTAGAGTAGTAAAAGTGTCGTCCATTTTTTCTGTATTTACGCTTACTGGATGCATATTACAATCCTCGTTCCACCCACATGACATCACGCGGTTCTTACATGTTGAACATATGGTGGTGAACTTAAATGTAGTTACGTCAAGTCGGATTGTGCAATGACTTATTTCTTTGGGAAAAAAGTAGTTGTACTACTATAGCATTTACTTTCTAGCATTATTTTTAACTTTTGTAATTATCGAAAACTCAGAGAGAACTAAAAAAAATCAAATATGCGCCATTTTTAAGCATTTTTTGCTCTATTCAATTAAAAAATAAGAAAACATTCTGCGGATTTTTAAGAAAAAATATAAATTGCCTATGCTTCAAGCAAAAATTTTACGAAAACTCATGTTTTAAAAAAATTGTACGCGACTTCCTTTAAAGATCTAGTTTTTTTAGTACAGATTTCATTAAGAAAAAATCTCTATAATCAATATTGTACTTTTTGAATGCTGTTTACAATATTTGAAGTGCAGTGTTCACTAAAAATGGGACCAGCGCTATTTTTTGGCGTTAACTAATTACGCAAAAACTACACAAATTTTCGAAACATTGTACCTAATGTTATTAAAATATCTTTGAACAAACAATTTATAAAGGAAAAAAGATCTAGACGGAATTTATGAAAGAAAAAAGACCCCGAAAAAAGTTTGAACTTTTGCAATTTTCAAATAGTCAGTGATTTCAACAAAAATGAGATTACTTGAATTTTTTGAAACGTTATTTACTGCTTCCAAAGTAAAACAATGATTCAAAACTTTCGAGCCTTTTTTGGGGAAATTTTGAAAGTGTTGATAAGACTTCTGATAAAATACTCCTCGTCAAAAAAGTATCAATTTCAAATTCGCAGGATCTCGAGTTCGTAAGGGATCAATCGAGGAATATCAATATTTGAGAAAATCGTCAGAACAGTTTAGATCCTAGCGTTGACCACACATAGATGTATGGCTAGCAAGACGGTTTTGCCGTCAAGCAATTGTTCGGTCACAAGGGCCCGCAAAGTATGGATTTTGATTATATAACTTGTTAATGATGAAGTAATTTACTACTTATAGGAACAACATTTATCCTCGTTTTCGATACCTGGGCCCCACAATTCGTGTTTTTCCGTCGAAATTGCATCAGCAATTCTTTCTTTTTATTACGTGGCAAGACGAGAAATTAAAAATACAATGTAAAAAATAGATATTTCACGTAACATAGAAAAGTAGCTCAATTAAAAAATGGTATTTTAATACGAGCATTGCACAAAGCAAATTTCAATTTATCTTAAGAAGTTAGTAAAATGAACTGAACAAGATAGTTACATTCAACAGGTATTTGAAGCCAAATGCAATAGATTAGTTTAACTCTAATTACTTATCGTTCTAGTTTTTGAGCTGCATTCGAACATTCGGAGTTATCATGAAACATGGATATAAGTATCTTATTTTCAAGAATACACTTTTTTACGAAGAAATATTGAAAATTCAAATTGTCGAAAGACGCCAAAAATATATTGTCTTCGACCCTTGTTGGATAAAGCGAAGTTATTTTCCCCACTTAGCTTGGCGCCGGTGAAAAGTAATCTCTTCCTGGGAAGCTCTGGCTCTTCAACAGTCAGGGGAAGTGGAGGCCGGTTACACGAGGAGAGAAGCAGTTCACGCACGCCAGTTCGCTCTATAGTTTTAATCCGTGGCTATCCATGTTATCCAATTGTGAGTGCTGTCGAGTGGTGTCAAATATTACAGACAAGGCGATGCAGTATGAGTGGTGATGTGTCTCTCTCTTGTCACTCAAGACAAATTGTAAGTGTGTTTGAATGTTCCATAATAAATGGCCAGGTGGGACATGGAATATCTCATTTCTTAAGTGAAAAGAGATATTCAATTTTTTGAATTATTTCGATAACAATAGCTGACTGAGTTCTGGTCGCGTGAGCAATGTGAAAAACGTTCTCGTTGCCGACGGTGTTACTAAGCGGACGATCGTAATTATTCTAGTCTTCGCCATGTTCAATTTGGGCGGACATTTTGTGCATTCTCAGTCTCTAGACTGCAATTACTAAGCTGTGTGTAGCAGTTCTCAACTGTTGGTTGTACATGAGGAGCTTAACATGTTCCACTCGACATTGAGTCACGCATTGCATTCAAAGCAGCTCCAAGGAGTTCAAATATTTTATAATGTATTTTTTGTAACGTAACAATTTGATACTTCATGTGTACAATTTGTCATTTAATGTTTTATTTATTATGTGTTACTTTACCAACTCAAAAATCCTCCAGAGGGTACAAATATTTAATAATGTATTTTTTCTAATGCGTTATAATTTGATATTTTAACATTTTTAACACAATTTGTCATTTAATGTTTCATTTATTATGTTATTTTATCAAGTCAATACCGTTCTTTCATATACCATAATAAATCCTGCCATTCACGTGTTCAAACAAGTGTAAATCTATCTTTATTATTATTATTATTATTATTATTATTATTATTATTATTATTATCATCATCATCATCATCATCATTAAATGTGATACTCATTTGGATTGCTTTATCTGTGCCACCAGGGAGGAAGGGATTACTACTCAAAAACATAATATTTTATCCACGGTCCACAAGCTGGCGGGTAGTCATTCTTATCAACACTTTCGTTCAACTTAAGATCATCTGGTGAATACTGAAATTTGTAATGCCTTCACTCAAAATCACCATGTGATATTGGTTTCATTGAATATAGAATAAGCCATCGAAATAATATCTAAAACTCGTCTCGTTATGATTCTACAGAAAATGAAAGTTACTGATAATATGCTAGCTTTTCTAAACAACTTTTTAATAAAAAACTACAACAAATTACGATGTAATGGTTATACTTCTCCGAAATTAGAATTAAAAAATTGTTTACCTCAATCAGTAATTAGTGTTATCCTATTTTTAATCGCGATTAATTAAGTGTCAACTGTAGGAAAATCACCAATTAAATTTTTATTTGCGGATGATATTAAGCTTCCTTGTACTGAAAATAATTTGAAATTAACAATTCAATTAATGCAACGAACCCTCAATCAACTGACCTAATGGGCAAATGATTCAGAATTTATTATTTCAAAAACTAAATCTAAATTTATTATTTTTCCAAGAAATCGGAAAATTGTTCAATCAACTGTCTATTTAATGATTGATAATCATCAATTGATGAGAACCAAAATTCTCTGGAATTTATTTTTATAAAAAAAATTCATGGAAATATTACATTAATACTTTGAAAGCTGTTATGCTCGACCAAATATAATAAAAACATTAGCATCTTCAAAATTGGGAGCAGATTCATCTATTTTAACCCACATTCATAAAATAACTATTCAACCAAAAATTGATTACGGTTCAATTGTTTATAGTTCTGCAAATCCCATTCTTTCACAAAATTGAGACCCTATCATTAATTCAGCATGCCGTTTAAGTTCAGGAGCATTTAGATCCAGTCCTATTACAAGTTTTCTTGCAGAAGCTGGTTTAATTCCTCGAATATTAAGAAGGAAATTAAACTATAAAAATGTATTATTCAATATTTATTTCTCCTTCTAATCATCCTAAAAAAATCTTTGAACCCCTTAATCAGCAAGGCTATAATAAATTTCCTTCTCTTTCAAAATTACTATGTATACGAATTTACAAATATCTTTCTGAATTCTCTGTTGACCCTCTATTACTTTATAAGAAAATATTAAATCCCATTCCTTCTTGGGTTTCATGTACTCTTTCAATTCATCTAGATTTTACAAGTATTCCACATTCAGATTTACCCTCATCTGCTATTGTCTCGAACTTTTCTTCACTTCAAGACAAATTCATATATAATCAATTTTTTTCACAGATGCTTCAAAACATGAAGGTGATACTGGAGGTTCTATAACATCATATCACCCTCCAATTACTCATTTTAATCGTTTACCAGATTTCTTTTCTATTTTCTCCTGTGAAGTTTGGACCATTAATCTCTTTATACAAAAATAGAATTTCGTCAGAATTATTGTCTTCGCAGATTCATTATCAATAATATCTGCGATTCAAAATAAACTATTACAAAATTCTTTTATTCAAGAAATTCAACGTCTTCTATTCTTGTCCCAAAATAATTGTAATGTCACTCTTACGTGTATCCCTTCCCACCGAGGAATTAAGGAAAATTAAGGCGCTAACTACTCAGCAAAGAACGCTTCTAAATTTCCTTTACCCAATAACTCCATCTCTGGTTCCCTTGAAGATTAAAAAACTTCTTTTATTATCAGCATTACGACTGTGGGATTTGGAATGGAAATCAAAATATTAAATATAAATCAAGTTAAGAATTCAGTACTAGATCTTCCACTTTTCCTCTTCAACTTAAAAAGAAAACATCAAGTTATTTGATCAAGACTCCCAATTAGGCATTTTAACTTCAGTTACAGTTATTTATTTAAAAAAGACAAATCCAGACGGAAATCTAAATTGTGGTGAAATTATTTCTATGTCCCATTTATTAGTCGAATCACTTTCACAACTGATCTCAGGAAAAAATTAGAATTTGATACCGATATCGATTCTTTATTAAATTCTTCTTCGAACTTCATAGAAATTATTAAATTTCTATGTGCAGCAAAATAAGAAAAATATAAATAGTGTTTTCTTTTCTTGTAAGAAAATAAAATTCACATGCTTTTGTGTATGTATCTGTTTGTGAATGTTTTAAATTGTTAAAAGATAAGGTCATGAGATATTGTTATATAGTCAAACGTTTATATTTTCATATAATGTAAAATTGTAAAACAGACTTTGATCGCTTATGTCCATGTAGTTGCAGAGCGATTTAAAATAAATTAAATAAAAAATCATTTTGCAATTTTTGACAATAGAAATAATTCAGTGACATTAGATTTGATTGATTGGTGTCTCCGGGCACATTAACTGTTACGGTCATTTTTCCCATTAGCGCAGTGAATTCTTTATCTCGGCAGGTGTGGGCTTTGTAACCCGCTGGACGGGGAGATCCAGTACAGACCTACACGTCGGTTTAGGGAAGATTTCCTTTTTCAGGTATCTGCTTCAGGTGAGAACGGCCTGATTCGCGGCAAGTCCAAAGCTTACGACTGGTCTCCAAAGATGTGTGGTAGAGTAGTTCATGTAAGAGTGCATGTGAAGAAAAATCGCGCGCGGTCCGTGGCTCATTTGGTAAGTATTTGCTCCTGCATGCGCCTGATAATGATAGAAAATCCACGGAAAACTATCGATCAGATCTCACTCTCCACCAGACAGCGGCTGAAGTCGAGGTAGCTATACAGTTAGTGTCGAAAATCTGCCACTGACGAGACTCGAACCCTACGACTTGCTCAGTGTCGTGCAAAGAAAACAGTAAAGCTGATCCTGACGTATGTTAGGCGCAGTGAAATCAGAACCTGCACAATTTTTATAAGCTTACTGGGCTCCATTAAAAAAACACTTTGTAGCCTTCTGTGAGAAAACTTTGAAAATTTCGTCGAGGTTTCATGTACAATATTCCCCAAAATCGAAATATCGGCCCGATTTAAAGTCGCAGACTTTGTGTGCGGCCGCATTAATTAGAGAATATAAATGGTGGAGAGAATACTATGAAAGGTTTAGGCATTAGTATTGTTTGTTGAGAGGCAGAAAGAAGTATTGCTGTAAACCAAATTTCAGTATCAATGTCCCTTTAAAAGTGGAATCTGAGAACTGAACGTATTAGAAGAAGTCATTTTCCATAGAGGAGCAAGAGTTACCCACTTTTCGGTATACGGAAAGCGAGATTTCATGTTGAAAAAACTTCACATTTCGTTCCGACATTACAATTTTTCTCTACACAAGGAGAGTAGAATGGGAGAAAGTAAAAAGTGAAAATGAAATGATTTATAGATATAATGTTCAGTAAATTACTGCATTATATTAAAAATCCATGCTTCAATATTACAGGTGTAAAAAGGGTTTGAAAATTTGAACTTCTGAAATTTTCAAAATGCCAGGGGGGTTTAATGAAATAGGATCAACGCCATACTATTAAACAAACTTTTCTCCATTTGAACAAACGGAAGTTAAAAAGAATTTGGAGCCGTTTTGTGAAATATTTTGATCTCGCAATTTCAATTGCCTTGACGATACTCAAATGTGAAAACCACTAATATTTTCAAAATGTTACTTTTCCATCATTTGAACTTTTCTAATTTTTTTTTTGCTAAAGTGCCACTGAGCGTACGCTCATTTGTCATTATCATACATCATTATATATTTCCTTTGATCTAACAAATCGTGGAAACAGTAGGTTTCGCGTCGAAAATACCTTGGCCCCAGACGTTGATAGCGATGGACATCCCTACCTGCCGAAAGTGCTATTTAACGATGTTCTTCAAAACTAGTTCTCTAGATCGAACTTTGAAGATTAAATTTATTTGATTGGAGAGTGTATAAAATAATTTAATGTCCCTTGAGAGCTAATAGTAGAAGTACAGATGTAAAAGACTTACTTGACTCCTGCCCATGAAACTAAATTAACATTAATTTTTGAATACATAATGTTGCTTTCAAGTTTCGTTTCTATAAACCTGTTAGAGAAGAGCGAGGACCGCGAATGAATGACTCAGTGACAAAGCGTTATTCTAGAACTGGAGGAGTGAAGGGGTTCGATTCCGAGTTGGGTGAATATTTTTTATCCATTCTACATTATCACAAAACCCTCTAAGTTACAACATCCTACACTTGTCTTGTCAATAAGACTACTGACTCTGAGAATCAAGAAAAGAAAATCTTATTTATTTTATTAATCACATATAATGCATTAGTTAACATTTGTAATGTACTACAATTTAAAAATACTAAATATATCTTTTACAAGTAATGTGCTTAACCTTCTTAGTCAATGTCGTTCAACCTGATCAAGTTTTTGTCTAATTTCCCTGATCCATTGACCAAATTTTAGTGGGTCTTTTTACTTCCTCGCCCTTACTTCGTAAGACGAGAAAGTGCAGTAATAGGGCCCCAGAAAACGACGTATTTTCGGCAGGAAAAAAATTATTGCTGGGCACTGGTAAAGAAAAATGGATAAATCTTGTTCCTACATATAGTAAATTACTTCATGTAACACCTTGTGTAGTCTGAATCCATGTTTTATGGCTCTTTGATGCTGAAAAATCGATTGACGGCAAATCATATGTCTGTCTGCCGTCCATCCGTTTGTCCGTGTGGTCAACGCTAGCGTTTAAATCGTTCAGCCGATTTTCTCCGAAATTTATATTCTGCGATAAATCTAAATGAACTCGAAGCTTCCAGAGTTTGAAGCGGATACTTAAGAGGGGAATTAAGAGAGGTACTTTACATGAAGCGTCATTTTCAATGTTTTCCAAAAATGTCTCCAAAATTTATGATTAAATGTCCTCGGATGGCGTAAAAGACGCTTAAGAGAATGATGGAGATCTCATTTTCACTGTCATCCCTGATTTTTTCGAAAATTGCAAAAGTTCATTTTTTTGTGGGCGTCTTCCAATCTGCAATATTGAAATTAGGTATTTTTATTCTTAATGAAACACAGCTCTTGAAATAAATAATAAGTCTTTCGAAAGTTGGAATAGTTTTCACGTAATTTTACGTGCAAAATAGGCATAAAAAGTCCGTCTGTACCACCGTGAAGTATCCGCGAAACCTTTTAACGAACGAACGAAACCTTAAACGATGGATTGAAGAAATGCAGAGAAGGGATTATTTATTACAGTATCAGTCACTACAGTTTTTCAACGAATGCGAACCACTGGAAAATCGAAGTCAAACTTGTCACTCTCTGATATTTCCAGGTGAATTCTGTGAAAGATCTGGACCTCCATCAACCATTCCTCATTTTTTTTCAAGAAAGCAAACAAAAGGAAAACAAGAAACAACCCAAAAACGCAGAGTTCTCATCTGCAATTGAAACTTCTTTCTGTTTCTCGCCAAAGAAGATGCTGAATTGTATTGTTGTCAACACTACTCATTGCAAAGTTTTCTTTTCGACTGTTATTAGCGCAGGGAGGAAGAAAATGTGCGCACATAGAAGTAGATGTGTGACCGTGCGCGCGACGGCGCAGAGGGGTGTCGTCGGTCGGCAGCAACGCCCACCTAGCGCCCGTCAATGGCCGGCGGCGGCGCCTTGGCTTCGCCTTCGGAGCCTTCGTAGCGCAGGCGAGGGCGGGCGCGGGGGCGGGCGCGGGGGCGGGCGCGGGGCGGGCGCGGGGTCGGGCGCGGGGGCGGTCGCAGGCCTTGGCGCTGGCGGCCCCGGAAGCGCCTCCGTCAGCGCGTGCCACGCTGCTTGCGGCGCCGCTGCCGCCGCCATCCCTGCCTTCTTTGGCCCCGGCGAACCCGCGCCGCTCTGCCACCTGTGCAACAGCAAACGCTCACACCTGCTGAGTGGAAGTTACATTTGGTTTTTCATTTTCATTCTCAATTTTTATCACACATTCCTTTCCACCTCACATCTTGTCTCTTTCCTCCGTCATCTGCATCTTTTCTTCATATGAGTCTTTTACTTCGCCCATTCATCCTTTTGATCTGTTTTCCGCCTTCTTATTGTCAATTTTTCTTTTCCTCAGTCTTTGTCGGATTTTTTCATCACCAGCGAACTTTGGCACTTTCCTATCTTTTTTCTTCAGTTACCTCTCCCTATACGTCATTAATTTAATACTGAAGTTCAAAATCAGTTGGGCAAAATTAGTGGCATAGCTGGGACATCCCACGGTAGGATGTGGATATTTTTTGATTTGAGAAACCGTTTCAAATGCTTTTGTTTTCTAATACTAAGATATACTCCATAGTTACAATTAGTCCAACATCCAAGACAAAAAATAGCCTATTGTTAATTTTGTTTTTTGTTAAAATAATTTAAACTCTTATTCAGATCTGCCATGGTTTGCGATTACACAGACGTACATGCAAACACCTACACGTCAGTCCGTCTCGGCTTGATTAACAAAGGACAAACCAAAAAATAAATTTCTAAATATATATCATTGTGTTTGTGATATTTAATTCCAGAATTTTAAGCCACATACGATATTGCAGATAACATACATGTTTATCTTTCTTTAAGGTCCTTCAGACAATCAGAAAATAATATGGAAATATCCAATGTTTTATGCAGACTGCATTTGGAAACGTAAGTTTGAGAATTATGTTGAAAAGATCATGTGGAAAAATGTACTTTAAAAAATTAAAAGAATTGTTTTGACCATTGATGACCAAAAATGGAGTTAGATTCCGAAAGGTTAATAAAGTTTTCCAGCGCCGTAGCAGCCACTTTCCTCGTGATCGTCCTCACCGTAAACATATACGCGTGTTCCTGCTCAGGTTTCACTTCCGCCTTCGTATCGTCCACCAGCTCGTCTTCATCCGTGTTGTCAGTTGCAGCAGCAAATGCCGGTAACTCTTCTGCGATCATCTATATTTCCGCAATCACCTTCGTCTTACCTTCTCCATCAGGGTATACATGAGTGCCTTAATTATGCATACATGCGAATGTTTTGTGTGATCTATAAAGAGCACTAGTTGGACTTGTGCGAACCTTTCCCACTCTATAATTTAGAATTTGAAAACTCAAAATAGCTTCCTACTGGAACCTAAATTCGAAGGTTTCTAACAACTACTACAGAATAAGGGTAGATACATACAGAATGTAACATAATGAATGCCTAAGAATTTATATTTTTTCATTCTAAAGTTTTTTGATGCAGGCTTCTGGGACAATATTTTTTTCTTCTAATATAAAGGGCAGTGGTGCTATGTATGTACTATACTACGCTATTGTAATATTCATCAAGCCATTTTTGTTAAACTATTTTATTTACTGGATGTTATGCGAGAGAATTTAATTTCTTTCTCTTAAGCAGTGTGCTACTTCTCAAATAATAATTTTTTGAGTGGTTTTGTTCGGCAGCTTTTTTGCTGCTGAAGGTCACTAATATTTTTCTATTTTGTTTCCACTGTGTTCGTTTTTATCTAAGCCCTCTTCAATTCATACTAGTAACAGATTTTTCCTGTCCCTTTTTTTCTTCCTTAAATATTGAACCGGTCATACTCCTTTTTCAATTTCTTTTCTTCTTCTTCTTGTTCTTCTTCTTCACTCAACTGTTTTTTTGTTTTCATTACTTCAGTTACCTGTTTAAAATAAAATCTATAAAGAAGCTAAAACAATACAAAGAAGTTCAAAAACATTTGTATATGAAATTATAATGATACAAAATACACAAATCATTCTGCCATACAAACGAATTCGCCACAATTTTAACTGTTACGGGTGAATGGTGGTGAGGAAATGATGATTTCAAACATAACCTACAAAAAACATCGGCATATAAATTAATTTGATTGAACATTTTGTAAATGCTTTTTACTGCTGAAATAGCATTAAAATTGCTACAACATATGCATATGCATGTATTAATAGAAGAATCGGGCCAAATGTCTCTTGGGAATCATTAGTTTCACAAAGAAAGGCAGCACGACTGTGTGCAACTCTTCAAGGCGTACACAAAGCAACCAGCATGGAAAGCTATCAACGAAAGACTTGAAATGCCATGTTACTTAAGTAGGGGCAGCAATTTACACAAAATAAAATGCAGAAAGCAAATAACTGATATAGAAAAATCCAGTTTTCTGAACAGGACCATCGTTGACTGGATCAATTTACCTGCTGGGGTGCTGGCGACCCTTCCCAGAAGCACGCGTGTTATGCGTCCGAAAGTTCTTAAGAGCGTAAGCTATGATAGGCAGTGAAGTGCAATGGAGGCCAGCAAAAGTCCGGGCTAAGTGCGATGCTTATACTTACCGTTAATGTATAAATTACTGGTTACCTAGTGAAGTGAAGTGAAGTGAAGTGAAGTGAAGTGAAGTGAAGTGAAGTGAAGTGAAGTGAAGTGAAGTGAAGTGAAGTGAAGTGAAGTGAAGTGAAGTGAAGTGAAGTGAAGTGAAGTGAAGTGAAGGGAAGTGAAGTGAAGGGAAGTGAAGTGAAGTGAAGTGAAGTGAAGTGAAGTGAAGTGAAGTGAAGTGAAGTGAAGTGAAGTGAAGTGAAGTGAAGTGAAGTGAAGTGAAGTGAAGTGAAGTGAAGTGAAGTGAAGTGAAGTGAAGTGAAGTGAAGTGAAGTGAAGTAGGGGAATGGGCTCGGGGTCCAGGCAGATATATTTTGTCTACTTTATACTTGTCTGGTTTTTATGCTGGATACCTTTCATTTAAAGAAAAATATTAAATCGATTATTAATACACGCGGTTCCGCATTCATCTCAAAGGACTTAAATTTTGGAATTTGATGAGAACTACTCGTGTAGGTTTCACAAAAAAGGAAAGAATGATAAGCTTTAAGGCTTCTAGACGAAACAAATTAATAAATGGTAAACAAAGCATTATAGATATTGATAAGACACTACGATATCTCTTTCTGTATTTGTGCCATGAAAGGGGAAAGAAATGCAAGAATTAGTAAACAAAGCCAATTAGATATTGATGAGACACTAAGACGTTTCTTTCCGTATTTGTGGCGTAAGAGGAGTCAGCAATGCCAGGAAGACAGTCATAAGAAAAATATTGCTTTTCCGTGTAAGATTTATTCAATTGACCAACTGATACAAGAAATATTATAAAATGACTAAATAGGTATCAATCTTCATTGTGTCTTAACTTCCCACGTATTTTCATGTTGTAATGCACAGCGATACTATTGCTTACAAGCAGTAGTACACAGCGATGTTATTGCTAACAAGTGTATATATCGATCAGACATAATAATCTGAAGTTTTGATGACGGCAATTGGGAAAATGAGGTGGGAAATTTACATGCCAGACTGCATACGAGTATGTAAAACAGATTACATATACATCCTTTTATGCAGCAAGCCATTGCAATCGTTGAAAACTCGCTAGTAACTTCCACAAATATGTCTGAATATTTCAGGAAAAAACTATTTCAATTTGAGATAGCAAAACCCGCCTGCAATTAATAATAGAGATTATACAGTAAAATATATAGCTACATAGTTGCTCCTCTATTATCGTGTTTGCACGTACGAGAGATAATACTTTTAGAAGTTACGCCGAAAAATTGAAATTGCTAAAATATTTAAGACAAATTTCATAATTCTGACTTTTACATCGATCATTTCTTACAAAAATGCGCTATAATTTCACTCTAGTTCTATGCCAATAATCGATCAATGCAATTTATGCACTCATATGAAATGAAAATTTTTCAAGCAAGTTTCTCGTTACACATCTAGAAAATGATCTTTTATTACATCTTCACGCTCTACAGTAATATGTTGGAATTAAATTTTAGTGAAGAAGGAACACAAATTTTAAGATACAGGTGAAACAATGCACAAAACGATTGGGGCCTGAAGGTAGAGGGCCTCACGAGTTATTTTTGTAAGTCCGTTTGTAACATGAGTTGTTTTTTATTGTTGAATAGAGGGGATTGGCGAAACCATGGCACCGAGGGAATTCCTTCACGGCATCATTGTCAGTTCTGACCAGTCTGAAGACTCCATGAACGTAGATTACAAGTCAGTGAAAACCAAAACATCATAAATCCTGAGGAAAGGTCTTCCAGAACAGAAGGAAACAAAAGTGATAGCAAAGAAGATGCATAAATAAAGAAAGTACTCCAATAGTGAAAGAAGCATTGAAGGGTGCAAGACTGGTTACGACATCCAGACTGGACTACGTAAAAAGTGTGAAGAATACACAGACACCGAAATTTTAAATTCGCAGACATTTGTTATTTTACTGTATTTCTGATAGAATCAAACCAGTTACTGTTGAGTAACTGCATTATGTTTTATGATTACAGGATATAGAAAAAACAAGGGCTATAGTGAACCAAACATGATAGTCCACATATTTTCAATGTGACAGAAGTCGAATCGATATATCTGGGAAGTAACTGGAACCAAATTTAGATCGCTATAAGATAGCATTTGTACTTTAGCAATTATACTGAACTTTACAATGTTGAATGGCTCTAGTGTTGAATGTTGCCTATGGTACAGTTTCGTTCAGAGTATTATTCTATGAGTTGAATAAAAGCTCCGCTCACCTGGAGAAATCAGGAGATCAATCTGTTGTAATGGAATTTCCACTGACCTCATCAGCCCGTTGTCGAGGAACATCTCCAACGTGCCCATCCCTTCTACATATTTTCCTCATTCCTTTCCTTCCTGCTCCGTTTCCTCTACATTCCTACAACCTTTATTTCCCGATCCAATTTCCTGTTCTTACCACATTTCCTTCGTAGTGTTCAAAGAATTCCTCCATTAAAGAGTACGCGGATCTGTTCAAGAATCTCTGAGAGCGACGCGCAATTGCGCATATGTTCCTAAGGAGGCGAAGATCTGAAGAGGAGGAAAGGGAGAGGCGATGTTTGCGCTGGGGAATGGGGGTGGGGCGGAGGGGGGAGGGGTGGGGTAGAGGAGGGGGTTGCTGCAATCGCCGCCGCCCGAGGCTGTGCGCAGACGTGTGGGCGGACGCCGCGCCGCGCAGGCTGAGGCGTCGCTGGCAAAGGCCAAAACGTACTCCTCCGACCGGAGAGGACCGCGCCGCGCATCACAGTGTCAAACTCTCTTACCTGCGAGATCAAAAACCTGCTTTCATGGACGTCGGACATTTGGTCTGGAGGGGAATTCCTCTATGAAACAATTTAGAAGAAATTCATGGGGTAGTAATTTTGAACTTATTGTTTATTCATCTATGCACACTAAATTGGTGTTTGTAGAATTTCTGTACGCAAGTGTACTAAATCTGATAATACCAATGTAGAATTGATGAACTGTTTAGTTCCAAGGTAATTCGTCAATGGTTTTCTTCTGTTCTTTAATTTGCAACTGACACCAAAGTAGTCCTAGGGCAGCTTCTTGTGCCCTTCTGAATTATAAAATTGATGGGGATATCCTCGAATTAAGCAACGGATCAATATATTTCAAGAAATTGTAAATGTTCTATTTAAATTGATCAAAATTCGATAAAATATTGGTGTCATCCCAATTATTATTACGACCTACCAATAATATTTTTAGGACTCCCTCTTTGAGTGTACTCTTCATGAACACTTTCATCGAGACCTATGTCTATTTTTTCTAATTGTTCCATACACCTGGCTCCTAAGACACACAAGAAATAATGTCTACCACCGTAAAGTGTTCTGTATTCCAGAGTTTGGAAAGGGAGTTCCCCACTTCACTTCCCATTACGCCCCGCATTCTGCATTGTGAAATGTTTCCAATTTTGACGAGAAAGTTTCTGAATAGAATTGAACTATTTCTGTCACGGAATAACTTGCTGATGAAATATTAGGTTTTGACGTAACTCGCACATAATTAAGCTACACGGCATCATTGCAACAATATGTAACTTGGATATGATATCTTAATGGGTGAATATAAAACTTGGATATGATATCTTAATAAATTACTTGGATACGATATCTTAATAAATTACTTAGATATGATATCTTAATAGGTGAATATAATCATTATAACGATCAGTCGCGTTACAACACGGACGCTAAGAAGAAATAGAAAAACATTACACAAGTTCATATTATAAACGGAAATAATAAAGATATGATGACGATGGTAAGAGAAACAAACTGCACAAGAATTTATTTGTTTACAATATGTCAAAAACAGTGAAAAACTGTTTGAGGCACTATAAGGAAAACTACATTCAGTGCACTATTTCTTCAGCACTCTGTCGTGACTCTTGTACATATTAAGTTGAATTAAGAATACCGGTAGTAACTAATGTTTTTGGCAGGGAATATTCGCTCCCGTGTAATGAAAACTATTTGCATATGCAAATCATGTACAGATTTTCGATATTATCATTTATCATGCCTTTGGTGATGGAATCGACTTACTGCCGCGAGAAAATGGAGAGTGATTATTTGAATAACTACATTCCTCATAGAGCTCAAGAAAACTTTCACATGTGAAGTTACAAAAGCATGTGTGACTGAAGATGAAGGGCGTAAATCAACCATTTTATTATGCCACAAACTAAAGCAGATCACGTTATAAAATATTTAAAGCATTAAACAACGCAGAACTATTCCTACAAACAAAATCATGAACAAAATTTGTAAGTACCGATACTGATTTCCTTGTAAACATTTGACCCGAATTTTTCCTGAAAAAAAGGTTCCTCTCCGTCGCCACCTTTTCTTAACTTTCCAACTTAAGCGCCACATAGAGCTAAATTTGATCAAAACATTTTTTTGTTACTCCGTATTGTGTGTTAACTGTGTACTGGCCTCTTGTTTGATCACCAACGAAGATAAACTCGTATTGCTATTTCTAGATCACGCAAACCAGAGCATCAATTACATTTTAACATCTTTTAATTAATGAAAGAAAATATTTCAGGCGAATACGAAATAAAAAGGTGGGATAGTTTCTTTACAGGTTGAGAACAAATACAAGGAAACCAATTAAAAAATAATAAAAATAATATTTCTGAACTCGCTTAAACATGGAGGCATGCCATTTATAGTCTTATCTGAATGGCATATAATTTACAGTCATGGTATAAGCGCTTTATATACAATTAAACTGTTTGTAACAATTTTAAAATCTTTAATTATTTCCAGGTGGGTTTCTCGATTTCATTAATTTATTTTACCTTTACCATCATTTAAATTTTCTTCTTAGCTCGTACCTCGTAGTTTGGTGGTTAGTATTGAAAAGTAAATCGTATAAAAGGAATAGAATCATTTTGTTATTGTAAAAATATTTAGTGGAAATATGTATTCTTTACAGTTTTTACTTGAAGATAGAAACGAAAGATTTTCCGAAACGTCGTTACTAATGTAACAGATGTTTTAACTTAGTGAAGTGTATGGACTGGCATTTTGGATCGATTGACCGATTCTTCCGACCAGCTAACGGTGTCACCCGTGCCTGGACTTAGTTTAATTCCCACCCTCAGGAACGGGGGGGGGTAGAGAGACATGTGGTGAACATGTATTTCCTTTACCGTAAGTACCAAACTCCGCCTGCATGAGCTTTCCCTCGTCACACAGCTACAGAAACTAAGACGATTTTAAAGGAAAGCTACAACTCCATTTTTGCCTCGACCGTGACCGCACCACGGGAAGCTAGTACACTGCCCACGAGCCATTCAAGAGAACCCATGTGAAATAATTAAAAAAATGATTGTCTACAATTTATAAAGGAATATTTAATTGTGTGTGTATAAACATAATTAAATTATTTCTTTTAAGGTATGAATAAAAAAAGATGTGGTTTAGCTCGCGGGCTCGCTTCGCCGGTGACGTCACGCAGAATTAGCCACGGCCGCGCGCCAAGCCCCGGCGCGAACGGGTGAGCGGGCGAGCTGCGCGCACGCACGTGCGAATGGGCGAGCCGTGCTATGCGTAAGAACAACACTCGGGGCGCGCGAGCGCACTCGAAAGAAGCGAAAATAAAATGGAATGCAGATACTGCAAATAGCGCCGGGAAGACCGGTCGCGCGAAGGGGCGCGGCGGCCATGAAATATTCATCGCGCGACGGGATCCTCCATATTGGCCGAAGAGCCCTCGCCGCCGCCGGGTGGAATTCCAGTCGCTTTCGCAAGTGCGGTGCGCGGCGACGAGCAGTCTGGGCTCTGCGGCGGAGGCGGAGGCGGAGGCGAGGCAGAGGAGGGGCTGTCTGCGGCGGTGGCAGGCGCGGCCATCAGCCCATCCACCAGAATAAAGAGTTTTAAATTGCTATTGTGTGAAATGCATGGAAATTGATTGACGAAATCTTCTTCACAAATACATGGGAAAATATACAAATTTCACGTATTTGTCAAAACATGTAGACAAATGTTTCAGATTTAATGCCATTAAAATTCTAAATCTGAAACTCGCAGACGAATCATCAAATGATACACAAAACTGCATGCGCACGCAATGCAACGAATGATACAGGAGTCCGGAAGCGTTTCCGCAAGCGAAGGGTGCCATGCTCGAGGAATTCACTTGAGAGCATAGAGGGAAGGGGTATTTAATGCAATCTTTAAGAACAAAGGAAAGCAGGTCGCCCAAAGCGATCAACAGGAAGAACGAGATCTAAGAAAATAGATGAAAAATTACCCGAAATTACGGAAATGTTTTGCTGTTAACCCTGTCAGGTGAAAGAGTTTTACTGAAAGTTTTTATTTCACTACCCTACGACATAATTGAAAATGAGACCAGTGAAAATAAGTGGGCATTGCAGTGAATAATCTATCGCGGTTACGTCTGTAGTGACGGCAGCGGCAAAAAGAGACGACAATCACACGTAAAAGCGGAGAGAATCTGAAGATGGATATACCATTTCAGTCGTATCAAATAAATCAATATCAAAGTTTCATTAATACATTATTCACTCAACTCTTCGAACACACTAGTGGTGTATGCACCAGCTATTTGTCCAAAGATTGCAGCACGAGTAGGTCTGTTTCTGAAAATAAGCGTAGCTGAAATGCATAAACACAAGATATTTAATTTATTTCGAGATCGATTGCATTCAACTCATCATATAATAACAAGGATTTATAAAGTTTGATGGAAAACATTCGCATTTCAGTCCGTTTACAGTCCGCACAGTCTCTTTTCCCGGCTTTTGCGGAAGTGGACCTTCGATGAGCTGTCTACCAAGTCTTTCAGTTTACTTTTGGAATGTTGCTGTGTTGACGCTGTAGCGGCCGGGAAGCATTCCAGTTTGAAGTAAAGGTCTAAAGTTTTCGATTTTTCAGATATCAAGCGACCTCGTGTTTGTGGCCGGTTTCGCAAGTATGGCAAGAGAGACGAGCAGTCTAGACGCTTCGACGCAGGCGGTTGCATCATGCGATGCGGTGGCTGCAGTGGCGGCGCAAGCCACATCAGCAAGGGCACATAGTACGATTGCGAGAGTAAACATCTAAGTCTTTAAAGATTCTTTTTCAAATAAAGATGTCTCACTGAATGAAGTACCGACTGCGTTGGCGTATGCGATGACGGTTCGCAAACGTATGTGACTTGGGAGTGCCGGAGCAGAACCCGAGGCGGCATATTTTCGAGCAAAATACGTGAGTCGTGGTCACACCGCTGTATGCGTAGATTTCTGGAGATCGGTTGCTTTGACCGGACATTTCAGTGGTTTTTATCTGATCGATTAAAAAAATAATTCGAAACAAATACGATCAACGGGCCATGGAATTGATGTGATCTTTTCTCCCGCGTCATACCTCCGCCTCCTAATCGCACACACATACACAAAAACTGACACGGTTACATACAACCCCATGCCGAGAAACAAACCAGAAGTCTTTTTTTTGAGCTGGAATTGTAGTCTCCGCGCGGGTTGTAATAACGCCATCCTACGATTAATTAATTGATTATTTTGTGTTTCCGAGCGCGTCAACTGCTATGGACATTAATACCGTAAGTGTAGTCATTACCGGCAGGTGGCGGTCTTCCACCCCCACTGAGACGTGTTATCCGGCGCCGAACTTCACGTGGACTTGCGGATTTCAACACTTCCTGTATCGCCTCTAGCGGGGAAGAGCCCTTGCCGCGACAAGTTCTAAAGTTGACAGACTGGTCTTTGACATGCGGTAGTGTGGTGTATATACTAAATGTAAGTGCGTGTATGGGCAGAGGAGGGGGCGTGGATGAGGAAGGAAAGATAGCGCCCTGTTTGTGGTTGATTTGCCAAGGCATTCGATTGGTATTGATAGGGAAAACCATGGACATCTACCGGAGTAGCCGGCTACTAGTATGTTCCTCGAGGGAGTAGTTGAATTGTACCCAGTTATGTTGCTGGTGCAGAAAATCCGACACCGTAGGTACTCGAACTCTAGCAAACTAACACTGACATTAAGTTCGAGGCTGTTATGCAGCTGCTTTGAGTAACATTTTTGGAAGGTTTTTTTCTTTCTTCAAATAAACCATATTATTTTTTTAATACGTGTATAAAATAGGGACGTTTCCAGCTTGATAACTTAAGAATTGGAACACGTACTCACTAGACTTTACTTTGGTCCCCACACTAACAATTCTTTCGGACTCTCTACGAATATCATTGAGTGTGAACATCAAACCAGCCAAATGTTTTCGCAAACATTCGGTTGAAAGAATAATTTAAGATTTTTTTCAAATATTCATTTAAGATCTTTGAATATCTTAGATTTGTTAATGGAATGAACCATAAGTCAATATTATTATTATTATTATTATTATTATTATTATTATTATTATTATTATTATTATTATTGACCACACAAATTGGCGTTTTACACTTCATCCTAACCTCACGCTTTGATCACTGGTAAAACAAAGCTGGTTTTATACGCATTATACAATTGATATTAAAACAATAACCAATTCGTCATTGTTTTTCTGTTTGAAACAGCTTCATCTCAATTTATAAGTGATAGGACTCAATATGAATGTGTGTATTGTCAATGTGGTGTGTTATTTGGATTAAATTGGATTGTTTCAACTTGAAGCTGAAAAGGTATAGATGCACTAGCATCTCCACAGACGTACAGGATTCCAACTAAAAATAAAAAAATACCAATGTATATGTATTACAAAAGCTTCACCATTGTTCGAAGCATATCATTGAAACGTTTCTTTTTCCTGCATCAACTTTGAATTGCTTAAGACGGCGTTGCATCACAATTGAATGCTTAATGAGAAGCAAAATGAGTTTTAATTTTCATTCATTCACTCATTCACTCACTCACTCACTCACACACTCATTCATTCACTAACTCACTTACTCATTCATTCATTTATTTTATTTTATTTAATGTTTAATGTTACATTTCATCTACTTGGTTTTGTAAGTTTTTCTCTTTCATAACCGAGTTTTTGATAGTGCGTCATCAACAACTTTCAGAACACCGTCCTTCTCACAATTTCTGTTAGAGTTCTCTGATATCCTGCCTTCTTTTTCGTGCCAATAGGTTTGATGGTGTCGTCACCACAATAGTCTCGACTAAATCGTGCACGACACAGCATTCCGAACACCAGAACGTTTACTACAACAGTACACAGAGCACTGAAAAAGTCTTCTACTTTTATCTTGTTCTTATTATTGTTAAACGTCGTAGTTTCATAACGTTTTAAAATTTCGATGTTAGTTAACGATGCCAAGCAGTGGGGGCGGATGTTAATGAAATGGCACTTTTTCTTCTCACTTTAGAACAATACCTTTTAGTATAGACATTAATTTTATGTTATGACAAAAGGAAATGATCCCTCTTTTTATGACTTTTTTGCATTTTTCTTTGATGTCGAATAATAAGACACTTTTTACCTTTTAACGTCATTTTTAAAGCCATTTTGGTTGATTTCATCGATTTTAATATCATTTTAATGTAACTTGCTTCAAATAATATTTAAGAGATCCAACAAATATTCCCCACCGAATTTCTGAGTGACCTATTCGATTTACTCGCTTAGTGATTGTAATACCAGCCATTGTGAGTACGTAATCTAAGGTTCCTGTGACGCCTATCAGCGCTATTGTCGCTTTGGTCGATTTTGGTATAACTAAAGACATATTCTCTGGTAAAGAACAGTTTAAAATGAAAGTTTGCAAGCTGAGTTGACTTGAATGAAAGGATGAAGTTTCGTTTACATCCTAACATAACCAACCGTTCATCTACACTGCTTTTGATCAAATTCTTTGTCATTTTTTTGGCTTTTAAGGTATTTTAAAACATTTTAGGAGCATTTTATTGATATTTTTGGCGATGTTTTAGGTCATCAAAATCTGCTCTCACGTAATGAGTGCCTTTGCCTGAAACATCCAATAGTCAGTGTGTGAAGCAAGATAAGGTAAAATTCAAACGGTACATCTGAGAGATCACCGCATATATTCGACTAACTTTTAGTAGCACATGTGTTGCCGGGTAATGTTTGGTTTT
Organism: Teleogryllus occipitalis; assembly: GCA_011170035.1. Taxonomy (NCBI): domain Eukaryota; kingdom Metazoa; phylum Arthropoda; class Insecta; order Orthoptera; family Gryllidae; genus Teleogryllus; species Teleogryllus occipitalis. The sequence goes on from BLKR01003906.1 coordinate 93,842, forward strand.
ATCGGTTCAGTCCATTTTCAATTGATGCGCTAGTTCTATGGATCTACGAATGCTATTTATTTTGTATTTGTGTCCAGTTTTTTCTCTTCTAATTTACTGGTGGCATTCTGGCAAATTCGGTTGCAAGTTCCGTTGCGGCGGCCAATTTTTAGATCTATTTACTGTTTTATTCGTCTTTATTAGAAGTAATAAAAAAATTTAACCCATAGACAACAATATACTCGTTAAGAATTTGGTCTAATCTTGACTGGAAGCAATGGGTCGGGGCGACCAATTCTTTGAACTAATTTAATTATAAATATTTTGGAAGGCAAATTGCATAAAAGACGTTACTGCTTTGTACTCGTGCTTTAAAATATTACCATAAAATATTTTTAGCTTTTGGTACCTGAAATTACAATAGTGTCTCCATAGTGTCAGCAACTTTTAACAAATTAAAATTTTCTATTAAGTATTTTTACGTTGGCTGGATTCTTCACGCCCACATTATAAATTTTGTAGAGAATACTTACGCTGCTTTTCCACAGGGGAGATAAGTATCTTCTTCGGTTCTGTGTCAAATAAAATGCCTTGCTGGACAGTCTTCAAGAGACTTTCGCAACAACACCATGGCGTCAGTGAGAGGCCTGTGGACTTCGACTAACGCGGCTGCACCGGTGATGGAAGCAGAACCTACTGCGACGGTAGCAGCGTACAGTACGACTGCAAGGGTAAAGATTTAACGGTTCTGTTTGCCTCAAATAAGGAATCCTGACTGAATGGTTGTCTCGTTGCTTTCACAAGTGCGGTTCTTGGCGACGAGCAGTCTGAGAGAGTCGGCATTGGTTATTGCGGCGGCAGTGGCGGTGACGGTGGCGTACAGTGGGTACAAATCATCGAATCTGGCGTTAATTGAGACGCTGAGAACTAAAAGCAGGTAAGTAATTGAATTACAAAGTTTATGGAATACACAGTTGTAGTTAATGCAGAAAATGATGTGGCAATGCATAGTGATACCTTCTTAGAAGACAGCAAATAATAGCACACCCCATTAAATGCAATGTTTCTATAAAAATCCTTATATTGTGGAATCTCATTTTAGGTTTAATGAAATAAACTCAGATATAGATAAAAAGAGACATTTGTTGTAAATGTCGCGTTTGTATAAAAACACAGGAAAAACTGCGTTTTATTTATTAAAAAAAACAAAAATTTTGAATGAGTTTTTTTTTCGTTTTTACAGTGACAGTGAATAAATATATTTCTTTGTAGGAAATAGGTTTTTCGTGAAAAGTATTCATCTATAAAAACGTTTCCATTTATTAACGAACAGAATGTTGAAGTTACAGAAGTATTCGAACTAATATAAACATCTAAATATATAGTTTACAATCCAATTTTTATCTTATTATAATTATTCTTATAATTAGAGTATATTTAAAGATAATTTAAACCTATTCCTAAAAGGATTAACGTTTACCATGCTTTATCTTCCAAGGCTCACTTTGATAATTGTGAATGCAGTAATATGAATGACAGTATTTAAACTATTTGAAGGTGAAAATGCTGTTTAAATCTTAAATAATAAATCATAAAATATAATTAAAATGCTGAGTATTTTTGCTACAACAAATTTAATAGATTTAATTAAATTAGTCTTGCATACTTAATAACTGATGCTGCATTCAAATCTTGATTAAATAAAAGCAAAGAAATTGAGATTTTCAATGAAAGAAATAAATGTGATTTTCTGATATGACTGTCAAGGACGTTTGAACCTGTCAAGGACGTTTGAACTCTATTTCAAATACATTGACGTCGAATGTGATCAGATTCTTCTTTTCTTAAAATGTTACATTTGCGTAGATACAATACATTTTATTCGTTGTGATGTATACAAGAAACCCTCCTTACTATAAATCAATGACATTTTTTTGCATAACTATACGACAAAAATAACCACACCAAAAACAATGACGTCCATGACGATGAAGAATACGAGTATTCGCAAGGTAGAGGAGGTCGAAGAGGAGAAGGAACAAGATTATAGAAGGTATAACGAAAAGGTAGAAAGTACTTAGAAATGATGGACCACTCGACAAAGTTTATAATTCACTTGCGCGCAAAGATCAGAAAACGAGAGCGAGACAAAAAAAATGATTCATACCCCTGCAACGGAAACTACGTTTTAATGTTATGCAGCACGCTTGGTCGCGAAGTCGTTATTACGTTATCGCAATCGATCTGCGCTAAATATACACGTTCTATTGCCTGAATCACCCTCGCGTCGGCGAAGGATAACCGCTTTGCCCCGCGCGCCCCAAGCAAAGGCTTGCGCCGGCGGAGTTGGCGCGGTGCCGCGGCCCGCGTGCCTGGCGCGCGGACGCCGCGCCGGCGCCACCGCCGCCTGGCACAGCCGCTGCCGTTGCTCGACACCTCGCTCGTCCAGCCAAGTGGCGCACGCCGCCAACAACAGGGCACAACCCAAAGGCACGATATTTGACAGTTCACAAAGAAAAGATGCCATGAGGAGTCATAACTATCCAGACCGTTTGTAAATGTTCTCTCTGCAGCGTCGCTGAACGGGAGGTCCTAGACCCACTGTGGCCAATTTTCAACACTGGTTAATTGTTACGTCGTGTTCAACAATTGACTGTAGGAGAATTAGCGGTTAGCTACTCTGTTGCCCGTGGCCGGCAGCGCCACCGCCGCCTGGCACAGCCGCTGCCGTTGCTCGACACCTCGCTCGTCCAGCCAAGTGGCGCACGCCGCCAACAACAGGGCACAACCCAAAGGCACGGTATTTGACAGTTCACAAAGAAAAGATGCCATGAGGAGTCATAACTATCCAGACCGTTTGTAAATGTTCTCTCTGCAGCGTCGCTGAACGGGAGGTCCTAGACCCACTGTGGCCAATTTTCAACACTGGTTAATTGTTACGTCGTGTTCAACAATTGACTGTAGGAGAATTAGCGGTTAGCTACTCTGTTGCCCGTGGTTTCTCCGAGTAATATAAGCCTACTACTACCAAACGGTCCACAGACAGCGTGCGATTATTTTCTCCCCCGTTCTTTCCCTTTCTTTCCTCTTACACACATGCACTATACTACCACACATCTCCGGAGACCTATCGGAAGTTAAGAGCTCATCCCGGCGGGGGCAATGCCACGCTTGGGAAGTTACCTAGAAAGGGAAACCTCTCAAACCAAAATGTAGGTCAGCGTCGGAGCTCACGTCCCAGCGAGAAAGGAACATCGCCATTTCTCGTCAAATAACGCATTATATTTACGGAACTAATTACCATCTTAGTTAACACATCCAGAAACTTTAAATATTCTATTAATCAATCAGAACCAGTCTAAAATAAAACTGGAACAACTGCCTTCTGACGGATAAGCTGCCAGTAAGAGATATGAGGTGAATGAGGGGCACACCATACGTATTTATCAGAGACATAATCACATAAGTGGTCTCTTTGTGTGTTGTGTCACTGGCAGTATATATATATATATATATATATATATATATATATATATATATATATATATATACATATATATATATATATATTATTTTGAGGAAATATTTTATTTTTATTTAATAGGTAATTATTAACCCCCATTTGACCCCCATTTGGGGTGAATACCAGAATTCGAAAGGTTAGAACGCGGTAGAATGTGGGTATTGTAATGGCTTAAAGGCCTTCGGCCTAGCCACATTGCATCAAGATTTTTAATTTGCCTGTAATAATTACCTATTATATATATATATATATATATATATATATATATATATATATATATATATATATATATAACATTTTTGCACAGCCATTAAAGTTGTTTTTTTTTCAGCGCGCTGGATTTGGCCTTGATAGTGCAACCCAAACCCAGGGCACTGAAGTGGGGTCTTGTCTCAATTTATCTTGTGCGAATAAACAATACTTAGGGTTCCTTATACCCCTACTCAATAGTGTTCATTGATGCAAAGTGTAAGGTGGCAGGGTAAATCCACAGATTCATCGTGGATTCAGAATTGAAAAATACCAGGAACAAATTTGTAAAATAATACATTGAAGGCAAGCCAATGTTTGTGAGAAGCTCATGATTAAGATGGCAAGAACCCTCACGAAAGTTATTCCGGCAAAATATATATATATATATAGCCTGAAGCATTCCTGTAGCAATTCTGGACGTGTGGGTTGTCACTGCCTAAGTCCGTCGGGATACACAATGGCATGGATGGGTGCAGGTGATGCTTACGTACGTGTCACGTGTCAGAGTCGTAGCTAGGCATATCAGGGATCCCATTTCACTCCAATTGAACACTCCCCATACCATCACAGAGCCTCTACCAGCCTGAACAGTCCCCTATAGACACGCAGGGGCAATGGATTCATGAGGTTGTCACCATACTCGTACATGCCCATCCGCTCGAAACAATGTGGAACGAGACTCGTCAGACCAGGCAATGTGCTTCCGGTCATCAGCAGTCTAAAGTCTGTGTTGAGAGGCCCAGGCGAGGCGTAAAGCTTTGCGTCGCGCAGTTATCAAGGGTACACGAGTGGACCTTCGGCTTCGAAACCCCATATCCATAATGTGTCGTTGAATGGTTCGTACGCTGACACTTGTTGATGGTCCAGCATTGAAATCTGCAGCAATTTGCGGAAGGATTGCACTTTTGTCACGGTAAAGATTCTCCTCAGTCGTCGTAGGTCCCGTTCTTGCACGATCTTTTTGCGGCCGCAGCGATGCCGGAGATTTGATGTTTTACCGGATTCTCGATATTCACGGTACACTCGTGAAATAACTGTACGAGTAAATCCGAATTTCATCACGACTCACTTAAATCGTGATAACCTGATATTGTAGCAGCAGTAACCGATCTAACAACTGCGCGACTCTGGTTGTCTTATATAGTCGTTGCTAACCTGAGCGCCGTTTTCTGATTGGTTCAAGATCTTCTTATTTCAATACGCATCTGTGTACCCGATTTTTAGTATATATAATCATATTTTTTATCAGAATATATTACATTTATATAACCTTGCATTCATTATTATCACATGAAGCGTCAGTTTTACTATAAGCAGCTTACTACTTCAAATTATGTAAACAAGTTACTCTGAATGATTATTTAAATGAGCTCTTTAATATTGTGGTTTCCCAAATCTGATCATGATATTTTTACACATTTGAAATTATCACACATATGAATCCCTCATCATGAAATGCTAATTATCAAATGATGACAACAAATGTGATTTTGCTAATAATACCTCACTATGCCACAATAAACATCATGAACATGAATATCATTTATATTACACACTAGCCTATTCAATACAATACTGCTGCTAATTTGGATCACACAAAAATGAATATGCAAATCCTTTTCTTTAATGTTAGCAATTTACCTCGTTGTAACCTGGAACATATCTAACTAGTTATCCCCATAGTAGAAGTACATTAATATTTGTCTGTCCATCTCGGATATTTCTTGCCGATGGGCCGTCGTTGCTCGGGAGCGCTCCATCTCGCTGGGGCCCATCCTGTAGCCGTCTGTCCGACGAACCCAGTTCGCTTCGCCCCCTTCCACTTCTTTGCAACGTCTCCGCCTCAGCGGTCCCTCGCCGTCACGGCCAGCCTTTCAATGACTGGTTTCACTTATCATGCGTCTCGCCTTCCTCTGATCAGGTTGCCACTTATGCATTGTCTAATGAAATACAACTTTATTTGTCCGTGATAGCTTTCAATTGTATACACACTCATTACGGGGCATACCCACGAATATATCACTTGCAAGAGTACTATATAATATTGTTACACAATTATCACTGTTCATTAATAGTCACTAATCATAACATGTCCGTATCACTCTGTGACAATAGTCAATAGCCTACTACTAGTAATGATTACACACGTGTCCAATTTTACGTAGCAATAATCGCCCTCATCATCAAGTCTATTTCCGTTTCTGCACACTTCACACAACAAAAACCACAATTATCATATCTTTCGCATCATCACATTTGCCACATTGAGATAAATTCTTATTATTCCGTGCCCTCTAACGTAATTCTCCTGTTTCGCTCGCTACTCGAGCTTCGACTGTCTCTTTAATCGTTGTCTCCATCGGCCATCTTGTCGATCCATGCCAAAGTCTCGCGGAAGACCGTGTCGCACGCCAGCCGCTTGCGTCTTACATCTTCGCTTTTGCTCCAATCTAATATTTAGTTTCTTTGCATTTATTATCATAATTAATAAGTTAATTGGTACCATTAACATTATTTTCTTTGCATATATTACAATTGGATCAATATAATTTGGAAAATGTCCCAGGGGCTTCATGTACAGTACCCCCATAAAATATCGGTTTCAAATTCAAGGGGCCGCGACAATACCGTTAGTAAAACAATACGATTTGAAAATATCTGTTTTGGAGAAAATCGGCAGAACCGTTTAGCCGTTAGCGTTGTTCACACACGGACGGAAGGATGGACAGATAGACTGACAGACGTTTTGCCGTCAATCAATTTTTCGCTATCAAGGACCCATAAAAGATGGATTCTGGCTACACGTCGCCACGTGTTACACAATTGTTTTCTAAATTTAGCAACTGGATTTATTCACTTTTAAGTCCCCAGGGCTCGGCAATACGAGAGTTTTGACCGAAAATTTGTACCACCTCAAGAAGTACTAAAATTACTGCTTCATTCAAAGAAACTGTCGGCTAGTAACGCACGAAGCGCATCTGTTGCAGCAATCTACTCCACATTGGTTCGTAAAAAAATTATATCTTTTCAAGTTACTGAGATCCCACTTTGATTTTTTCTGGAGTAGTCAACCATACTCTAAGGCAATATTTTTTTCAAATTTTAGCTCATTGAGTTTACAAAAATATTCAATTTTCAATTTTTTAAAATTAAATATTCCGGAAATGGAATATTTTTCAAAATCTCAAAAATTAAACATTTTTAAAGTTTTAAATGGAATTTGAATGGTGTCTCAATAATTAGTGCATTCAAATATGTTATATTTTTTAAGTTAGTGATGCGCGTCATTTTTAGCACTTTTCATTATGCAGTATTATCGAAAATAATAAACTTAGAAAAAAATACACGTGTTAACTTGTTTGATCCATATCATAGAAAAAATTAGAAAATTATTAAAAATATGAAGATCAAATTTTGTTTTTTGTGCGATTTGATGTGGAATGGCTCATCTATAGGGTCAGTGACCCATAGGCCCATATCACAAAATTCTCAAGCTTATCGTAAGGCCAATGGCTACATACAGCGTGTTATGGGGAAAGATATTCCTTTCTGATACTGTACGGAACGGGATTTGAAAGGTGATACACAGTGAGAATGAAGACCCCACCAAACCACAGCACTCATGGTCGAAGCGGCATTCGAGCTCGCGACGACGCGTTCGAGCCGAGTAAGGAACGCGCCTACCCAGATGTCTCGCCCTTGAAGCCGGAATCGTAAATATTATGTCCCTATTTTCATTAACAAAACAGACGTTTTGTACCATAGGACTCTTAAACCAATACTTTCCTAGATTTGCGGTTGATCCCACGAATCTACAAAAATATTAACATTTTTACTTGTACATAATTTTAAAACATATTGATGTAGCACTAAACAATAAAAATTCATACACAAATTTCAATGCAAAGTAAAATATTTTCTGTTCCATGCCCGTTTCCAAACAATCAGATACTACAATGAACATAAAAATAAAATAAATATTTCACAATTATATTAATACATTAGTTACCATTTTACTGTGTAATTCTAAAGACTAATTGTGCCAGTAGCAAGTAACGTAGTTCAGATCTTAGTCAATGACCCCCCCCCCATCTCTATCAGGTTTTCCTTACAATATCCTTAGACACATTGAGAAAATGCTGATGTTTTCCCTTGTTCTGCTTCTCGACAGCAATGAAGCTTCATTATTGTACTCCTTTTTTGAGCTCTATAAGAGTGTAACTCTTGAATTCAGTTATTTCGTCAATATTAAAACTGGTTCACGTTCTTGGGGTACTGAGTCGATTTCTTCATGTGGGGTGCGATAACAGAAAAGAGCGAAAATCTGTAGCCCATTTATCGATACACGAAAATATCATTACACAAGAATAAACATTTTTTGTTCACAAACATTTCCAAATACGCTCGTTGCTACATTTAGTAGCAATATAACTTCATGTAGTAAAAGAGTGGGGGTAGGGATTTCGGAGCTCGAGAACATTTACACATATCTCCCCAATACGTCACATAGTTTTTAACCACTTCGTGATGTTATATTAATAAATAAGGCAAACCAAAAAATACATTTTTAAGGTTCCAACCACTGCGTGTTTATTATATTTTTGTGCATAGTAATTAATATAATTTAAAATTATGTTTTCATTCATTTACATTTCTGATAATTAGGACTCGTTCAAATTAAAAGTAATTATAATTTGAATATAATGACATAACATTTAATTTGCGAGCAATATGGAAAATATAATGACTAGATAGTAAAACCGATAAATCAGATTAATAGTAAATAATGGAGCTAGAAACAGCACGTACTTTCTCGCCCGTACTTTCCCGCAAAATTGTGTGAAAAATAGGTACAATATTTCAAAATTTTGAGTGACATCAAAATCTATCTTTAAGGAACAGATTTCATTCGGGAAAAAATTTCTATTTTTAATATTTTAGCTGTAGGAAGACTCCAAAAACATTTGAACTTTTGCAATTTTCGAAAAATCAGAGTTTTCAACGAACATGAGTCTTGCACCCTTCTTTTAAACGTGATTCACCCTATATAACATTAAAATGTAATAAAAAATATGGAGCCACATTTTTGAATATTTGGAAAATGTCCCAGGGGCTTCATGTAAAGTACGCCCAAAAATTAAAACATCGGTTTGAATTCCAGGAGCCAAGATATCGGTCAGATCGATTGGAGAATATCAATTTTGGGGAAAATCGGCTGAACGGTCCTATGGTGAAATACTATATTTTTAGGCGTTTTTCGCGATTTTAGAAAACAACTGGAGGGTGGTGGCGCAATTCTGGCTTCAGATTCAGATTCAGCGGGTCAAAATACACAGAGAAATAAGCGTCAAGTCTTCGGGTCTGACAACAACCCCCGATGAGAAAAAAATACAAAGTCACGGGGATTTTTTGCGATTTAAAAAAATGGACGGTGATCACGCAATTCTGATTTCAGATTCAGATTCAGCGTGTCGAAGTAAATAGAGAAACAAGTGTTAAGTTTTTGGGTTTGACAACGTTTTTGAGTGTGCCTGTGATATGAGTGATTAAAATGTAACAATTTTCCATTTCAAATCTTCTTTTCTAGATTGTATAACGCTCATAAATCCAAGTCACACCTCTAATTTGTCAGACGCACTTAACTATTTTGCAACCATTACGACGAATTTCAAAATCTGATATTTCAGGTAAGCACGACTAAGTACTTTATGATTATCACATGCTTCAATCAAGTTCGAAAGTTGAGTTTCCTAATTCGGCACTTTACTTGCGACATTTTGAGAGTACTCTTACTTGTCCTAAATCCTTTCCCGGAAAATGGTTCTTGCTTCGGACGCTCCCCTTCACTTCGTATCGTGGCCATCTAGCAATTTGTTCCCTCTGCTCACTCCCTAATCCCTGACAGCGGTAGGTATCGCTGTAGCCTTCCCTGTCGACGTTTCAATCATCGTTGGCGCGTCCGTCATAGTTGAGGTCTCATTTAGAGAGTTCGTGCATGCCGAGGACTGCACTAATGATCTTATGCGCATCTGAAGATGCACAAAAGTGATGCGAAACTTAAACTGCGCATGCGCAGAAGAACGAAAGTGCTTTAACATTCGAGGGCGCACAAACACTCTATTGTCACCACCGATGCTTTCACTATCGCTGCAGACACGAAAGCTGCTTTCACTGGTGCATCCTATGCCGCCCTATCTACTATTACAGTCTTCGTTGTCACCACCGATGTGCCCAGCAACACCGCCAGACATGCACTTTGGCAATGGATCCTCAAAGAGCAACTAGAGGAAAGACAACTGCACTTGTCGAAACCTTGGCGGTTGAGATACAGACCTTCAGGACCAAGTCCGTCAACCGTTTGGGTCAGTGAAGAGTAGGTGGAGTCTCTGAGCCACTCACTGCATCTCGCGGTTTACCCGCTTGACGTTCGAAGGCCAAGTTGTCAAAACAGAAGATTACTAAGCTGAGCGCAATACGACCTCTCAGAAATCCGGTATTTTTTACCGGTATTTGGGAGCCTGTTCGTCGACCGCGAGATTGTCATTTTTTCCTGATATTTTCTAACATTTTTCGACACCACGTGTAATTCAGCCGGTCGCAATACTACGTATTGGAAGTTGGTTTTCTAGTTGCTCCACTCGTATACTCTGTCGCAAAATTAATTTTTTGCAAATTTCAAAAATACAGTTTGCCTAAAACGGGCCAACACCATTTGTTGTATAGTTGCTGCATGCGAGGAGAAATTTTTTTTTAAAAAGGACAGACAATTGCACGGACAGACAGGCAGACGGAGAACCGGAAAGTGGAATGGACGGACGGACAGACGGACAGTTGGGCGGGGCGGATAGAGGGAGAGAGATTGAGAGAGAGAGAGAGAGAGAGAGAGAGAGAGAGGAGAGATAAAGAGAGGTAGAGAGATAGAGAGAGAGGGATAGGGAGAGAGTTGGGTTCTGCTAGAATACATACTTCTTCACAATTTATCTGTACCTAGGACTATCTCTAAACAAATATACATTATGAGAATCTATTCTAATTTACATCGCAACGCCACCGTGCCTGTGAGATTTCCTCTGCTGGTTCATGGAGCCCATGTTTGGATGCTGAATGACCACGACCCTTTTCTCGTTTACTGAGCTTTCAACATATGACTGCGAAGAAAAGCCATTGAAGAGAGACATGTCTTACAATAGCCTGCCCATGGCTTCATTCCTAGAAGATTCTTATTCTGAGAACATTTCGTCATACGTCATGAGTCGTTTTCACGGGACCTAGCCACGTGATAAGTGAAAGAAGATTCATTAGTACTAAAATATAGTACTGGAGTGATAAGTTTCGCACCTGCAAGTGGAACTATAATGCTATTCTTTCATTATATTTTAGTTTAGAATACAAGTACATATTCGAACACGAAAAATGTTATCTACTTTTAACATACTCGTATATTGTATCTACTGTATGGTTCAGCGAATGCTATTTTACAGTATTATTCGGAGAAGTCAATGATATTTGTTTTGTTTTTTTAGTATTCAAATCTTTCATTTTATTTTATATTTTGTACTATGCGATTTTGTTGCATTTATGCAAACGCGTAGATAAAAGTTTTTATATATTTCTAGTTACAGAACACATATTATCTGAAGAATTGCATAATATTGGAAATTAAACAATGTTGGCTGTCCGATAAAAAGCTAAGAATATTGTTACAAACGCCTTTTGTGAAATTTTCTACATGTTCTTTCTCATTCTATTGGGTGCACACATGACATATTTTATAGTTAGGATTTTTGGTGTACTATTTATTAAAGGATATTAGAAGTAAAGCCTTCTTGATTTAACTGCGTCACTTCGTAAGGAGCATGTGAGGTGACAGTATATTTCAGTAGGTGGTTTTAACTCTTGTCCCATATCATTTTCTAACATCATAATTAATATTTTTTATATAAATCCTTACGATTCATATCACATTGGTAAATGTGATATTACTCCAAACATTTTTAGACAATACCTTCATGTTATATTAATTCTTCACTAAATAGAATTGTATAAAAGCACTAGAAATCAATGTAAATGGAACTGATAATTTTAAAATTACTGCTTGCTATCAACAAAACCTTGCTCTAACATAATCCCGTAAATTCAGTAGCTGCATCAACGAAGATAACTACTTGAAAAACAGATTCTCAAAAAATTAAAATACGATATTCCCTATTTCTTTCCATTAAGATATACATTCTTAGTACGTGAAAATTGGCTATTTTCTTTCATTCTTTAAATTTTAAGAGTCAATTTAAATATGGTATTTCAATACAATCGAGTGGCCATATTTTGGATTCAGACTTTACTGATACTTTACTAGATATGAAACAGACTTTACTAGATATGAAATAATAACGAATAATCTAGGTTACAGAGACCACAATGCACAAATTCTGACAATTACTAATAACATCAATACTGACACAATAAATAAAACACGCATGTGTAGAGCATTTACTAAAATTAACATAAAATTATTTACGGACTACTTCCTGAAGGAACCATGGGAGGCAGTTTATAACGCTATTGACACAAATGAAAAATATAATTTATTTTTCTCAAAGCTTTCATTTCACTTTAACGCGTACTTTCCTATTAAAAAGAGAAAATTAAACATTTCACGAAAAAGTAATACTTGGGTCACACAAGGATTTAAAATATCCTGTAAAAACAAACGTACACTGTACTTTATTTTTAAACATCATAACTTATCACTCGGTTTCCATGTCCACTTTCGAGAATATAAAAGAATTTTAAGAAAAATAATAGTTCAGGCAAAAATAATAAAAAATAATGAGGATATTTTGAACGCTAGAAACAAAACTAAAGCAATGTGGAATATCGTAAAAAATACGACCACGTCATCACGACATTTCGTAGAGAATGTTGTTTTAAAGGATAATGAAAGAAAACCATTTAATCTTCAACCAACACTTTTCTAGAATTGCGGCTGATCTCACGAAGGAACTAAAACCACAAAATTCAACATCATATGCTTCTCAAAAAAATTTCGGCACGATGTTTATTTCCGCAACTTCTTCCAATGAAATCCTCAGAATAGTTAGTAATCTTAAAAATAAATATTCATCTGGTTTAGATGAATTTCGTGATTGTTTAGATTGTTTATTAAAAACGTGTGCACCTGCCACTATACACCCATTAACTCACATTTTCAATGCTTCCTTGTGTATAGGAATATTTCCAGATATTTTCAAAACAGCAAAAATTATGCCACTTTTTAAAAAGGGAAACAAAAATGAAATTCAAAATCACCGGCAGATTTCTCTTTTGTCAGTTTTCTCAAAAATATTAGAGATGCTTTTCTATACACGAGTGGAAACTTTTCTCAGGGAAAACGAAGAGCTTTCAGGCTCACAACACTTTTTCAGAAAATCAAAATCTACGGAAACTGCCATTTTTTCTTCCTTGAAAGATGTTGCTGCATCAATGGACCAAAATGAAGAACCCATTGGGATATTTTTAGATCTTTCGAAAGCTTTTGACGTTATTAACCATAACATCTTTCTCTCAAAATTACCTTCTTATGGAATTTGTGCTATTGTCCTAGATTGGATAACCTCGTACCTTAAACATCGATCTCAAAGAATAGAAATACCGCACTGGCACGAAAGAACATTATTTACTTATCTTTCCCATTCTTTGCCAATTTAACACGGGGTCCCGCAAGGTTCGATCTTAGGCCCTGTCCTCTTTCTGTTGTACGTAAACAATATGCCCTCATCTATTAAAAATGGAAGAACAGTTCTGTTTGCCGATGACACGAATGTTCTTTGCAAAAAAGAAACAATAAATAGAACAATTTCAGAAGTTTAAAATTTGTTTTGTAATAACAAATTAATAGTTAACGAAGGAAAAACTGTCTCAATGCAATTTTGCGTTTGAAATCGGCAATCGTATGCTCCATTGAAAATCAACAATATGCAATTAGCTGATGTTAAGGTAACAAAATTTCTAGGTCTGTTAATTCAATCAAACCTCAAATGGAATGTACGTATAACAGAATTAAACACTAAATTAAGCTCATTAAGTTACGCTTTCAGAATTCTTTTTAATTCTGTCAGCCTTCATGCAGCTCGTTGCGTGTATTTTGCAAATGTACATTCCCGTCTGAGATATGGCATAATATTCTGGGGAAGCTCATCCCTTAGTGCCCAGACATTTAGATTGCAAAAGAAAATTATCCGAATAATGAAAAAAATCCCACCCACGTGATCCGTGCAAGCCTCTTTTCATTGAGCTTGGAATCTTACCATTGCCTTGCTTATTTATTTACGAGTCTGTAGTATTTGTCAAAAGTGACTTACTTAACGGTGGGAACATATTTTCATGTAATACTGATATTTATAGTTACAACACTTGACAAAGGAATCATGTTCATCAAGTGTCAGGATCAACAGCTCACTACAAGAAATCCACATACAATACATGTACGTTAATTTACAACGTATTGCCAGATGAAATTAAACAATTAAAATTTGTGCACAAATTTAAGTTAAAAGTAAAATATTTTCTGCTGCAAAACTCTTTCTATACAATTAGAGACTTTACTGATCGTCAAAAAGGAAAAAAATGTTTACTTTAACAAAACAATGATATAGAATTATTAATTAATTTACATTTGCATTGCATACTTTTTTTTAAAAGACTTAAATGTCTGTAACATAATGTACTTCAGTTTCCGGGTCAATGACCCCCATCTCGATCAGGTTTTTGTCCAGTTTCCCTGATCCATTGAGCAAATGCTGAGATGGCCCCTTGATTTGCTTCTGGACGTAAATGTACCTTCACTATGCCCACGTTTGTTGAGCTTTCCTTTTGCTTGTAGAGGTAGTAGAGCTTTTGGTGAGTTTCTATTTTTTAGCAATAGAGAAAAATCAAATCCGTTCGTTTACCGTTACAAATAAGTTTTCTATAATTCGGCAACGAAAATATCTAGGTTTTGAAATGTTAATCTCTCGCTTTTTTAAATTTATTATTATTATTATTATTATTATTATTATTATTATTATTATTATTATTATTATTATTATTATTTTTCATCTTTCAACTATTAATAGTTAAATAGTTGGGAAGGGATTCTGAAACTCAAGAAAGCGTGCGCAGATTATTTTCTCCCCCCATACGTCACATACAGTTTTTGACGAAATAAATAAATACTGCGAAGTGCTTGAGGCTGAAAAGTTAACAAAATCATTCAGCACTCTAATAAAACAATTTACATATAATTTTAATTAAGTAATATTCTGCTTTACATGGAACCTGCAATAATGGAGAGGACTACCAACACAAATAGTATTTCTACGTAATGTCGTTGCTTCAAGTAAACGCGAATGTAACTTAAAAAAGAAAATGAAGTATTGTATAACTTTATATCAATAGCAATAATTCTGTCATTAAGATTTCGAAGTTAGCACATTATTTGGCTTGTTTTACATGTTTATAGCACCTAATCTAAATCTGAGTCTAAACATTAAGTATCAAATTATATATTTCATTTCGATGGTTAAAGACCTGTACGCCCGCCATTAACTCACATATTTAATGCATTCATATGCACCGGAACTTTTCCAGATATTTTAAAACATCCAAGATTAAGCAACTTTTCAAAAAAGGCAACAAAAATGAAATTCAAAATTATTGGTTTATTTCTCTTCGATCAGTTTTTTTCAAAAATATTAGAAAGACTTTACGTACGAATGGAGACCTTTCACATTTAACATGACGCGCTTTCAGATTGCCAACATGGATTTAGGAAAACAAAATTTACCAAAAAATCCATATTTTCTTTCCTTAAAGATGTCGCCTCATCATTGGATCAAAATGAAGCACCTATTGGATTATTTTTAGATTTTTCTAAAGCTTTTGATGTCATTGATAATGACACTTTACTTTCAAAATTACGTTAATATGGAATCCGTGATATTGCCCTAGATTGGTTACGTTTGTATCTTATACAATGATCTCAGAGAGTAGAAATACCTTACTGGAATAATGGATTATTATGTACACACCTTTCTGACTGTCAATTGCACGTGGAGTCTCTCAGGGATCTATTTTAGATCCTATTCTCTTCCTACTATACGTAAACAATGTCCTCGACGATGCGAAACGGAAGAACAGTTCTCTTAGCGGAAGATAAGAACATTCTTTGCAATAAAAAGTACAATATCAGGTGTTTCAAATTGGTTTTGAAATAAGTTAGTAGTAAATGAACAGAAAACGGTTTTAATGCACTTTTTCATTTCAAATAGACAATTCTGTACTCCATTGAAAATGAACAGTGTAACCTTGACTGATGTTAAGGCAACAACATTTTTAGGTCTCTCAATTCAGTCAAACCTCAAATAGAACGTCCATTTAAATGAATTAAACACAAAATTAACCTCATTA
This sequence comes from Teleogryllus occipitalis, assembly GCA_011170035.1. Classification (NCBI taxonomy): domain Eukaryota; kingdom Metazoa; phylum Arthropoda; class Insecta; order Orthoptera; family Gryllidae; genus Teleogryllus; species Teleogryllus occipitalis. The sequence goes on from BLKR01003906.1 coordinate 110,043, forward strand.
TGCTACGCGTCCAGAATTCTTTCAAATTCAGTCAGCCGTCGTACAGCTCTTTGTGTATATTTCGCGAATGTTCATCGCGATCAGGTTTTTCATCCAGTTTTCCTGATCCTTTGAGCAAATACTGAGATGGCCCCTTGTTTTGCTTCTGGATATAAATGTAACTTCATTATCTGTGCACTTCTAGAATTCAGCGGGAAATATAGTTATTTAAATTATTGTTCATGTTGCAGGTAGTATTATTCCCTCACGATGGACATGATGAGGAATAAGAGTCCAAATTAATTGCCGATTTACCCTTGAAAACATATTTTATTACATTGGAGAGAATATTTTTGTAAACAATCCTTGCAAAAAACGCTCATTTTTCTGTATTTAAAATTCAAGTAGTATATGGCTTAGGGTAGGGATCGCAGAATTTTTGAAAACGTACACAGAATTCATATCTCCCCATAACATGTCACATACAGTTTTTAACTGTATTTGACGTAAAATAAAATAAATAAAAATAGATTCCTGTTTTTTTTATAATAAGGTGAATTGTATCGTTGGCATGAGATCCTTGATCGCATGCCCGGAGGTGATGTCAAGTATGACGACTCTTTTAGTCCCTTTCAGACACAGCACGCACTCGGTGTTCTTTGTGTGGGCACACGTCCGTACCGGACGTTTACGAGCGACCTCTCCATCTGTCCACAGAGAACTTCATTTCCTTTCTGACTTTCCAACGAATGGCCTCGTCCGACCGTTCTTCCACGAAACCTTGCACGACCCACTCTTTCCCTTCACTTATTTACTATTCTTCATGTTTGTCTCAATTCGTTTGAGAATTGGATTCCAATAGGTAATTATAGACATTCAAAAGTCTCAAACATTTTACACTAAATAACCAATTTAATTCGGTTTCGTGTTGGCTACAACATTTCGTGGCCCAATTGTAACCACATCATCAGGTACAAACTAGAATACAAATCAGTAGAAACTGGAATACGATTTATAGGAAAAAATCAACTTATAAACATTGACTAATAAGTGAATTAAATTATGGAATGGTACATAAGGAAAATTAAAAATGTTGTGTGCCCAAAACACGACGCTAAAGCTAACTTGGTGCTACAGAATGGCACAGACTTTCTCGTAGTAAAGTTTCCTAATTTTCTTGGTGTGGACTCGTACTGTACAGTCTAGTCCCTCCTTGCCCGCTTCCATCTATTGCGGCCCAGATTTTTTTCTTTTTGAAATTTTCGCAACTTTCCGGTTTCCAAATAGTAGAACCTGAATTATATTTTAAGATTATTAAAGAAAGCTACAACGTCGTCCTAAATAGCAATTTTCATTGAAAAATTTGAAGCCGTTTTTAAAAATATGACAATTAAGCATTACTGTAAATACGAAATTTGAAGCTCCTTTTCACAAGAATCTTATGAGTTTTCGAAATACCTCATTTGAAATCATTTGAAGTACTTCCACTCGCAAATGCAATAATGTATACAAATCGATGGAAATGTGCACGAGTGGCGTGAGCGATATTTAAAAAAAATAATAAATTTGTGAAATTTAAAAAACAACTAAAAAATACTGCAAAATGAATTTTACGTCATATTAAACAGTGCAATTAGCACTATCCAGTGGAAAATTTTTAAGAAAAAATTTGGAGCCATTTTGTAGGAAATGACTTTTGAGCGTTTCTGAAAATGCCGAATTTTGGGCTCACTTTTACAAAAAACTGTTGTTTTCGAGAAACTTTATTTGACATTATTTAAAGAACATGTACTCATAAATCTAATAAAGCGACGAAATTTCCTCTAGGGTAAATATTTCCAATGTGAGAGACAAGTAAAAAAATAATTTTCCAATTTTGGAAAAACAAAAGAATACATCAATATGGCGTTTATGTCATGGTACAGGGTATGTTTGACACTAACACTACCAAAATTTAGAGAAACAATTTGGAGCCGTTTTTCAGATAATATTGTTTTTGTAATTTTTTAAAATTGCAAATACTGCACGCACTATTGCACGAAATCTACTAAAATTTCCAAAAAAATTTACATGACCTTATTGAAAGAACTACTTATGAACAACAAATTTCATTTGAAGGAAAAATGTCTTCAATTTTGTAATTGTAGAAAGACGCCGAAAAATTCAAACTTTTGCAATTTTCGAAAATTCAGAGTTAACCGTGAAAATGGGACGTATGTCACTTCTGTAAGTATATTTTACTATATTCTTACAAGAAGTTGAAACAAAATATTTGGAGCCGTTTTTGAGAAAATTTTGAAAATGTTCGGGAGGGTTCATATAAAGAACCCCCAAATTTTAAAAAATGTTTTTCAAAATTTCAAAGCTTCAACTAGAATCACATGCACAGGGGTTTCTTCAATTTGGAAAAGATCGTACGTGTGGTTTAGGCGCTAGGATTGTTCACATACGACAAACGGACAGACGGACGGACGGACGGATGACGGACGAACGTTTTGACATAAAAATAACACTTTTCGGTATACGGAACACCAAAATGTGTATTTCTATTGAAATCTCGAAATCGATTTTCCGTAGTATCTCATAACTTTCTCTATACTCCGTATATTACTCCCGTATATACGTCTATATACGAGAAAGTAAAAAAGTAAAAAATTAATATTAAAAAAGGTTAAAATTTAGAAAACGTAAACAAATTTCTAAGAAAGTGCTTCAAACTTTTTAATCTTTTTTGCCAAAATAGTTTTAATAATATGGATTATGGATTATTAGTTAACCAATATTGTATAAATCTGATTTTCTTTGAAACTAGAAATGCGAACATTGAAACAATAAATAATACACGTATGAGTAGATTGTTTACCAAATGTAAAAAAAAATCACCGATTATTTGCTGCAGGACGCGATTCATATTGCTGTTGATACAAATGATAAATATAACTGTTTCTTTTCAACATTTTCATTTCATTTTAATTCTTGCTTTTCTCTTCAAAAGAAAAGTAAATATTACACGAAAAAGTAATTCTTGGATAACATAAGGGATTAGATCATTACGCAAAAACAAGCGAATCCTTTCTTTCATTTCTTAACATCATAACGTATCTCAAGATTTCCCCCTCTAGTTTAAAAATAAAAATCGTTGTTTAGAAAAGTCATAAGGCAGAATAAAACCATGAAACACGATCAGGATATTTTCAACGCAAGTAATAAAACAAAAGCAATGTGGAATTTAATACAAATACGACCAAATCAACTGGAAACCTTATAGGGAATGTTGTTTTAAAATATAACAATAGAATTGTGAAAGAAGACTCTATGTTTGTTTTCGAAACTTCTTCCAATGAATTTCTCAAAACAATTGGTAAACTAAAAAATAAATATTCGACTGGTTTAGATGAATTTCCGGATTGTTAAAGACTTGTGCGCCTGGCATTATACACACGTTATCTCACATATTGAATGCATCTTAATGCACCTGAACTTTTCCAGATATTTTCAAAAGAGCTAAGATTAAGCTGCTCTTCAAGAAAGGCAACAAAAATGAAATTCAAAATTATCGGTCTATTTCTCTTTTGTCAGTTTTTCAAAAACATTAGAGAGACTTCTTTTACGAATGAAACCTTTCTCAGTAAATACGATGCGTTTTCAGATTGCCAACATGGATTTAGAAAATCAAAATCCACGGAAGCCGTCATATTTTCTTTTCTTAAAAATGTCGCCTAATCATTGGATAAAAACAAAGCACCTATTGAATTATTTTTACATCTTTCAAAAGCTTTTGACGTCATTGATCATAACATTTTACTTTGAAAATGACCATATGGAATCCGTGCCCTATATTGGTTATGTTCGTACCTTAAACAACGATCTCAGATAGTAGAAATATCTTACTGAAATGATCGAAAGTTATATACACACCTCTCCGACTCTTTGCCAATTGCACGTGGAGTCCCGCAGGGATCGATTTTAGGGCCTATTCTGTTCCTACTATACGTAAACGATATGCCCTCGACGATTTGAAACGGAAGAACAGTTATCTTTGCAGATGATACGAATATTTTTTGCAATAAAAAAATCGTAAATTGTACAATATCAGATTTTAAATTGGTTCCATAATAACAAGTTAATAGTCAATAAAAAGAAAACGGTTTCAATGAAGTTTCCCATTTCAAATAAACAATTCTGTATTCCATTGGAAATAAACGGTGTGTTATACTGATATTAACGTAACAAATTTTTAAGAGGTCTCAATTCAGTCAAACCTAAAATATAACGTCCATTTTAATGAATTGAACACAAAATGAAGTTCATTTTGCTACGTCTTTAGAATCTTTCAAATTCAGTCAGCCCTCATACTGATCGTTGTGTAGATGTCGCAAAAGTTCATTCTTGCCTGAGATATGGCATAATATTCTGGGGGAATATCTTATATCTCCCAAACTTTAGATTAAAAAAAAAAAAGAATTGCACGAATATTAAGCAAATTTCACCCATGCCATTCTTGTAATGTAAGCCTCTATTAATATACGAATTTTAGCATTACCTTGTCTGTTGATTTACGAATCAGTGGTTTTCGTCCAAAATGTCTTAAGGGAATATATTTTCAGAAAACGCCGATGTCTATAACTATAGCACTAGACGTAGTAATAATATACATCAGGTATCAACAGCTCAATACAAAACATTTCACATACAATACATGTACATTATGTTACAACACTTTGCCACGCAAGTTTTAACAATATTTGTTTTATTTACCATTTGGATTGTATACTTCTAAACAACCTGTACCAAGTATTGTACCGCAACATCTGAGTCAATAACCTTCATCTTGACCGGGTTTTTCGTCCCGTTTCCCTGATTCTTTGAGAAAATGCTGAGATGGCCCCTTGTTTTGCTTCTGTAAATAAATGTAACTTCAATACCAGCGCAAGTCCTCTAGAATTCTGTGGGAAATATAGTTATTCAAATTATAGTAATTCATAAATTCGCTGGAAGTATTATTCCTTCACGAAGGACATGATGAGGGATAAGAGCCCAATTTTAGAGCTTATTTACCCTTGATATTAAATTTTATTACATCGGAGGGAATATTTTAACCATCCTTGCAAAAAACCCTCATTTTTTCTATATTCAAAATTCACATAGTATACGGCTTAGTGTAGAGATCACAGAATTATGAAAACGTGCACAGAATTCACGTCTCCCCGTAGTACGTCACACACAGTTTTTATCTTTTTTGACGTAATATGAATAAATAAATAAACCTCAGAAATGTAGCCAATTGCAAAAGTTAAAAAAAATTACCTAGGCCATTTGTAATATTTAAGCTAGGGATTTCTTTCTCAAAGCAATCTATTACTCAATACTAGATCTTTAAATCATTTCACAACTTTCGTAATCGAAATCGTAAGAATTTTGTTAGGATTTTAATCTGGTGTATACTAACGATCTCATTTAGCTACTTCAACTCGCCGTGTAGATGATAAAGTGTAAGTCTACTAATCTGAAGGTGAGTATTAGATATTCGCATTTTCAGGGAAACGTTGTGTATTAAAATATTTTCTTCGAGTAAACCAATGTCACGTATATAAATGTGGTATCAGTTACATTCTTACATTATACAGATTTTCATTACAACTTTTTAAACTTTCGAAAATATCTAATTCGAATATCCCACGCATCTTCTATTAAACAGTGTTTCAAAAGATGACTGAAGAATTAGTAGGATACAATTTGCTATATTATAATCTTAGGTATCATCTATAAATAAAACGAGAAAGTATATTTTGTAGAAGTACCTCTAGTTTTTATTACTAATATCTAATTTCCGAATGTTTTGCTTCTCGCCTACTACACACTTACGTAGCAAAGCGTCGAGAAGGTTGTTTTAACTCTGAGGCTGGTGGTTTTTGGGAAACGAGATTGGCGAGCTAAATCTACAATATTCGAATACCAGCGTGGTAAATAAATTTTTACAGGTTGGAAACATTTTTGACGGTTCTAGTTTGATATTGCGTAGCCATTACAAATAATACGCGAAAGTATGTGATCTTTCGTACCATTAGTTTAACTTATATATTAATTTAAAAAAATATAATTACATATTTTCACAGTAGTATCGTTATCATTATCGTATCCCACGTTTTGTTTGGTAATAGTAAGCTCTAAAATAAATGAGTGGTGGATAAACAACACGTATTTTCTGGCTCATATTTTCACGCAGAATTATATGAAAAATACTCAATATTTTGAAACATTTTACATGAACTTCAAAATAAATCTTTAAGGAACAGATCTTTAAGGAAAAATTCTCTATCTTCATAAATATAGTTGTAGGAAGACGCCGTAAAAACTTTGAAATTTTTTCAATTTTCGAAATATCAGGATTTTCAACGAACGTGAGACCTGCACCATTCTCTTGAATGTCTTTCACACTATCCAACAACACAATTTCATCAAAAATGATGGAGCTATGGTTTTAAAAATTTGGAAAATGTGTCTGGGACGTCATGTAAAGTAACTCTCAAAATTGCAATATCAGTTTTAAATTCAATGAGCATCAGTCACATCTATTGGGGAATATCATTTTTGGAGAAAATCAGCTCGCCGGTTTAGCCGCTAGCGTTGTTCACAGACGGACAGACGGACAGACTGACGGACGGACATAGTTTTCCCGTCATTCGATTTTTCGGTATCAAGGACTTACCAAACATGAATTCTGGCTACAATACTGGCTTCTGGAAAATATCGGCTGTACGGTTTAGCCTCTAGTTGTTCACAGAGGGTCAGATAGAAAGACAGACGTTTTGCCGTCAATCGAAAACATGGATTCTCGCTACACCACGTGTTAGAGAATTTTTTTTTCTCAATTTGGCCACTGAATTTATCCACTTTTTCGTTACCAGGGTCCGTCAATGAGGGTTTTTGTGCCGAAATTTCGAAGTTTTTCGAGCAGCATTACATAACTTTTTGTCTACTTCGTATTGAGAAAGTAAAAAGAAAAAAAATATTGTGCACATTCCTTATGCACAAACGCGTGACGTGCGCCACCCATGTCTTAGAGGTTCAGACATCTCCATTAATGTTCGAAACGGGCTGCCTCGCCTGTTTTCTTTGCATGTATGCAAGTCTACCTGTATGCAGAGGCGTACGCGCATTGTGGCGTTATTCCATTCACCACACGTGGAGCGTTGCAGAGGCATGCACGCTGTTTCCCAGACGAAAAGGAGGGCTTTTTCCTTAGTGAAGAAAAGACAACTTGGCGGGCAAGAATGGTCTAGCCACGGCAGGCACTCTGTCTCTGTTCATTTTATGTGCGAATCTAATTCGTTTGGACATACCGGCGCACCTATAGAACGGTCGCTCTTGCGGACGCAGCTCAGAGTACATCCAATGCAGGCTCCACTGGTACTGACCTGATACACCAACAAGAAGCGGCAGGAGCACCAGGAAGTTCACGGAAGAGAAATAGGAACTAGAGTGGAGCTTACTTCGAGGGACAAGGGCAACCAGCGAAGATTTGTGAATCTTCTAATAACGAATCGAAATATTACAGTAACAATAACAACTTTAATAATAACAATATTAATAATAATAATAATATTTATAATAATAAACCGGGAGCGGTGGCTCAGTGCATCAACTGATGTCACTGCAGCGCCTCTGACCGGGAGGTCCTAGATTCGAGTCCTGGCGGCGGCAGGATTTTCGACACTAGCTTTTCAGCTAGGTCGAATTCAGTCGCTGTCTGGAGGAGAATTCTGGCGGCCGGCTGCTCGGATCGGTAGTTTTCCGTAGTTTCTCCGATCAACACTAGGCGAATGCCCCTACAAAACGGGCCACGGACCGCGCGCGATCTTTCCTTCCTCTTTCTTGTCCTATCCTCTCCCCTTACACACACACTTACACTAACAAGCACTACACTACCACTTATTCCGGGAGACCGGTCGGGAGCTTAGAGCTTGTCCCGGCTGGGGCGGTGCCCCGCTGGTGAGAGAGACTTGGTTAGGGGGATACCCCACTAGCCGACGGTAGGTCGGCGCCGGATCTCGCCATCCAGAGGGGGAAGATCACCGCCATCTCCCGAGAAAAAAAACATGCACTACACTAACGGGAATAATGACCAAAGCAGTTGACGCGCCTGGAAACACGAAAAATCAATTAATAATAATAATAATAATGTTAATATTATTATTAATAATAATAATATAAATTACAGAGTGTAGAGACAATCTTTTTTACACGATTTACTTGGGTTTGTCAAAAGTCGCATCTGAGGGTAGTATCTCTAAGATGGAATATGGCACGACTTTGTATGTCTTTCTCAGTCCTGTAGCAAGATGTCGCATGATCGCGACTCTATCAAGCAGGTCTGCAGGTCAAGCAACTCTAGAGGCACAACCGAGGAAGACGCCGAGAAAACACCGAGAAAAGCCGAAATGAACAACCGAGAAAAGACGTGCCATATTCCATCATTGAGATGCCTCGTTAGAAAAACTCAAGTATAGTTATTTGTGCGCGGTTCCGAACGACCATGTTAGTAATATTCTTCACATTTTCTCCTTTTAATATACGTGAGATGTATCATTTCAAATTCTTAAATATAGACACGTTGCAATTCAGAGATCCTCCGGATTCTTAAACACGTTTAAAATATTCCCAACTAATACATTAATGTAACGTGAGATAGTGAAAGATAAAAGTTTTTCGTTCATTATGAACCTGTGTGAAGCGGAGGCAGCAAAGAGGAGCCGCAAATAAATATAGGCTGGGGCCTACAAACGGGGAAAATGGGAAGTAGGTGTGTTTCGAATGTGAAATGATTAGTCTGTTGAAAACGTCGAATTCGCGTCGCAGGATGATACTCCGAAAAATTGCATTGTTGAAACGGATCATTCCTCCAGAAATCTTAACTTGTACATTGAAGCTGTGGACTAAATCAATAAGAATGTCGTTCGACAGCGGGTTAGGCAGCCGGTCGGGGAGCGTGGAGGAACGTCCATAAGATCCCTGCGGTGCATCCGAGGTTTAGTTTGTTGCAGAGATTCATTATTGATGCCGTTGTTTTCGAAACTGAACGCTTTTATGAACACGTCAATATTTTTAATGTAGTTATATATTCAAGCCGATTTTTTTTTTTAATTTGTTGCGTCTCCACCTTGACGCAACGCGTCTCCAAGCCCCCTTAAGGGGCGTTGAGCGCTTTGCAGTGGGGAGTAATCCTCCATTAAAGTGCTTTTTACTCTTAATCTTTGTCAAGTCTCGTCACGTCGCAGTCAGTCATTACCTTTTATCCCTTCGGCCAGGGGCTCGACGACGTTAGGTCCCGGGGTTCCTGGTCGGTCACGCAACCACGAACCCGCGAGTCTCGAATGCGCTTAACCTTCGTGACTTCACGGAGCGTAGTAAACGCATTCGGCTAGCGCCGCCGGTTTTAACACAAACACATCAATATTTTACGTTGTCAATGCTTTATTTTAAATAAAAATAGTATATCAAAATAGTAATTTTTACGTTTTAGTAAATTTAACAATTTGTTCAGACTGAAGTGAGCAAGAGTGAACAGTGTGAGAAATAATACATTTTTCATTTTAGCAGTCTGGCTTGCTAGTTGCTAGGAGGGTTCTTGCATTATTTGTAACGGCTCCGCAATATTATACTAATAAATGGACCGGTACTAATATGTACACCCTCAAAAACCAAAATATCCATTTCAAACTCGCTGGGACTCGAGTTCCTTTAAATCGATCGCGGAGACACCTTTGAGAAAATCGGCTGAACGATTTAGCCGCTAGTGTTGACTGCGCACGCACACACACACGAACACACACGCACATGTTTTGCCGTCAATCGATTTTTCGGTGTCAAGGACCCACAAAGCATTGATTCTGACTAAACAATGAGTTAGAGGAAGATGTGTGTGTGTGTACATATATTAATGTTTCATAAAAAACAAAGGTGTAGCCTTTTTTGTGTCACTCGGTGTGAAAAATTGTTATTTGTTCTCAATATTTTTGTCTTTGTCGGATAAATCTTAAGTATACATTAATAAATACTGCCATACAAATACCATGAATTATTAGTATTGATATTTTAATTTTGAAAATCGATGTTTTTGTTGTTGACGTGATATCCCTAGTTGGTTAAAGTTTAATGTGATTTTCCGGCAAAAGAACATATCCCCGTTTTAACATTTAAAATTCTTTTCCCTCCAGATATCACCAAGAGAGGGGCGCCGTTCGACCCGGGACAAGCTCCAAGCTCTCGACTAGTCTCCCGACATTTGTGGTAGGAAACTGCAAGTAATTATGGGCGTGTGAATGTTTGTGTATATGGGGGGAGGAGGAGACAAGGATCGAGACGTAAAGATCATGCGAGGTCCATGGCCTGTATATTATGGTATGTACAAAATGTACAGAATGTAAAACAGAAATAGTACAAGAAAGCGAGAACGAATATCAGATCTTTTATATATACACAAACTACAAGAGTATTTCTTATACGATTTATAAGCGGAGTCTTCGATTTTTTCCAAAATGATACTTATTCCGTAATTCATCCAAACCTCACTTGTAGCAAAAATAAATCCAGAGATGCGTAAACAAAATTCGCTGCGTCCTGAACATTTCATGTGAAACACACGGGTTAATTTTACATTTGTACAATTAATTAGATACAACTAAATTAATTATATACAAATGTACAATAATGTACATTTGTATCTAAGGAACATTGTTAGCAAAGTAATCAAAATATTGTTTATCATCCAAAAATCAAAATAACAATATTGTACAGAACATGTGCTCATATTCAATACTTAGAAATGTGGGCGACTTTGGTGCAAAACCTGAACTTTCCTTAGAAATATTCCTAATGCTTTTCATTGTGAAGATACATGACACTTAATCTGCATTCACATTTGTACTGAAGAATTAATACAGATAATAGGGAGAAGGTAAGTTTAAAACTATCCAAATTCTCATCAATCAACATTGGCAGGTAATGGTAACAAGTTGATAAAAAACTCCTTTTCCCATAAATCACAACATCTCCGGAAGATCCATCGAAACTCCTGGGTCGTCTTCAGCGAGCACAACGAAGTCCACTGCATTCCTTCCGGAGCCTCTGGGCACTTAAATTCGATACGTTATAAGCCAGAGGCGAGAGAGGCAAGAGAGACTAGACGTGCTCTTTCACAGCACGTGCTCTTTCACAGCATCTGCGTCAGTCGCCGCCGCCTCCGAAGTTACATATGTTTCCTTTAACAGCACCGCCATCTTCTCCCTCTGTCCAGACTGCCATTACCTCGCCGCTCCGAAGTTCACCCCACAGACGCTGCTGCCAACATTCACTAACACGTTGTTGTTAGAGAGGCCAAATTTTCGGTCGGTGTCGACGACATTCCATGATCTCCCACGCCGCTGGTCCTATCGTGGTATTCATTTCACATCATGTCCCCCCTACGTCTCCGCAACACCACCACTACCGTTTCCAAACCCATCTTGCACGCCGAAACCTTTAGCTCCTTTCCCCTCTGTCATCACCAACATTAAAAATCGCCTCTGGAACCCCACTTCTATCTCCTGTTCACCCTACGTCTCCACCTTCCTTAATTATCCTCGGTGATCTTCCCATAGTAGAGGTTTCCAATGTTTACACATGTACCTTTCCATAGTACATCACAAACAGGTTTTCATTGTCTTAGCGTTAAATAAATAAATAAATGATTGCTTACGTAATTGTGCAACGTTATCCCAGCACACATGGTCGCCCTCTCCTTTCTCCAGAGGTGAAGTGAAGCCGTCAGGGTCATAGCTCTGACAAGTAAATCAGTCTTCCGCGAGCGTAGGATGCTCAAACTTACGACGGTCTAGGCTGAAACCCTCGAGCGAGTACCGACGAAGAATGGAACGCCTTGTTGCCCTCTAATCTTAACATTCACATTCACCAATTTCCACACAACCACTTCCCCATCAAACGCCGTCTCCGCGTCAACTCGCCGCCGCCACCACCACCGTCGCAGGCGACTCGCCATCTGGGGCGCCCTGCGTCGTCACATCTGCGTCGACAGAAGCCGCAGGAGAGCGGGTGGGCGGACGGGCGAATGGGCGTTCGTGGCGTACGCGTGCCCAGCGATAAACAGAAACCGTCGTAGGAAGGCGGAATACTTAAAAGTGCTGATACGGACGCGCTTGATGAGTCATTGGGCGACTTCAGAAAGGCTCCGCTTGTGGGAAGCGATTCCGACGCTACAGCTGAAGAAACGGTCGCGTTCATGCCAAGAACGTTTGGTTGCGGTTTAAAGGTTGCACGCCTTCTTCCTCTTACAACTCCAAGGTAGAAGAAATTGAATATTTTTACAGTGTGTAATCTGTGTGTGGTAGGTGTACATTAACTAACTGAAGTTCGTATTTCGGATTGCCACCCACAAAGATTTACGCTTTTTGCCACTTTACGATTTTAATATCATCTACTTGTTCAAGTTTATACTTCATACAGAACAGAATCATGCCACAGCCTTGTCTCACACATTGAATAGAAGGTATACCATAAGGTAAGGATAGTTATTTATTTTATTCAGTTGATTGATTATTTCGTGTTTTCTGGCGAGCTAAGTGTCGGGCAATAGTTCCGCAAGTGTAATGCATATTCTTATCGCGGGAGATGGTGAGGATCTTCCCCCGCTGGATGGCGGGGTCCGGCGTTGACCTACACGTCGGCTTGCAAGGTCTTCCCTCTTCAGATACCTACCACCTGCGTAGGTATCTACCTACCATCTGCGTACACCGCCACTGCTGAGACAAGCTTTAAGCTCCCTACGTGTGTGGTAGTGTAGTGCATGTGTGTGTGTGTGTGTAAGTAATGGGTGAGGATACGACAAGGAAGAGAAAGGAAATATTACGCGCAGTCCGTGGCACGTTTGGTTGGGTTCTACTCCGACATTCACCACATATTGATCGGAGAAACCACGGAAAACTCCCAATCAGAGCAACAGGCCGCCAGAATTCTCCTGATTCCTGATGGCGGCTGAATTCGACCTATGTAGCTATCCAGCCAGTGTCGAAAATCCTGCCCCCGTCGAGATATTTTATTTATTTAGTTAGGCCATGTTTCGAATAACCAAGGAGAAGTGTGGTTAAAGCAGTAGGGCTACAACAGCATTTACTTTCTTGCATTATTTGTAACAAATCAGCGAAAATGGAACCTGAGCCATTTTTACTACCGTACCGTCTCTACTAAAAATAAGAAAAAAATGGAAGCCGTTTTTAAGAAAATATTTATTTTTAACTCCTTTTCAATTTAAGCCAACATTACGCAAAACTAATCAATTTTTTTTAAAATTGTAACTAACCTTTAAAAATCTACATTTTAGCACATATTTCTTTAAACAAAACGAATTTCTATCATTAACATTGTAGTTAATGTTTTGCAATATTCGAGTAGTAAGTACGTTGTAGGCGAGCAAGTAACATGGCAATTAGATAACAAAAACAAAAGAGGCTAATTGTGAAAACCTGTGCCGTTTCAATGTCCTCTACCTACCGTGGGAAGCTTCGATTAGTGCACTAAAAATATGTTTCATAGCCACAGGTGCAGCACGGCAATCACCAGTTACTGCCGGCAACATTTGTCAACCGTGGCGCAGCATCTTCCTTAGTGACTTAATTCACGTATCAATGATACATTTTTTACTTTCTCGCCTAAGACGTACTTATATAGCAATGAAGAAATGTAATAATGCTTCAAAGGAAAGCGGCTTTTTTTGTCAGAAAAACGCCCATACAAGGGCTCTGATATTGAAAATGTGGATGAATCGTGTTCTTATATATTGTTATTTTCTTCTTCTATCACATTGTATAGTCAGAATCCACATTTTTTGGGTCCTTGATAACGCAAAATCGATTGACGGAAAAAGGTCCTTCTGCCTGTTCCACAATTTAAATCCGGAATTTAAGGAAACGTGTACAGATTACACTTCTCTCCATAGTGCGTCACACAGATTTGAACTGTTTTGATGTTAAATAAAACAAATCAGATAACACAGACACTGAATGAAAGAACATCATTCAGTGTTGTGAGAACATGGAGGAAGGTACCAACCATTTAACCCGTCAGAGCTCGCGCCGAATTTCTGAACGGGAATGCTTACCCTGAGACTGTGAGAATCAGGGTCTCATTATTTCTAAGGAAACCATGGGAATCATGTGATACATATTTTAAATCAAAACGTAATTTACGAAATATTTGAAGTGTATTTCCTACATTTAAATATTCTAAAATTTATGTCCCGGAACGCACCCCAAATATCTATCTATTGAAGATATATATATATATATATATATATATATATATATATATATATATATATATATATATATATATATATATATATATATAAAGATAATTTCAGTACACATGTTAATGTGTATTACTAGTGAAGTTTAATATTTTCGCAAATCAGTACAAAAATTATTTAACATTACAACTTTCTAATGGAAATAAATTCTTAAACTATTGCCAAAAGTATAAATAAACGATTTCTTTAATAATAATTTTGGACAGTATATATCTTTGATCTGGCAACTCTGACAGAATAGAAATGTGCTCTTAGAAAAGAAATTTGAGCAAAAATATTTACACTTGGAGCAAAAATACAAAAAAAATTAATATATATTGTATTTTTGTATGTATCTTCAATTTTTTTACACCTCCCTCTTTATCCTATATTTGGAATTTGTTTAATGGCAAAAACAGTAAATGTCGACGGCAATCACAATCCTCTAATACCACTTGGAACATTGCTGGACATTGCACAACCCGTCACCTCATCTTTGACAAGTTGAAGACTCAGATTCTTTAACAAAACAGAAGCATAAATTTCCAAGTTATTAATGTAAATAGAAATTACGAAAGAATTAAAGCCAGCGACATTCATCATAATGTATTTTACGTCCCGAATTTCTTGTGCACTTATTTCAACTAAGTCGACCGGGAGCGGTGGCTCAGTCGGGAACGGTGGCTCTCATCAACTGATACCACTGCAGCGCCTCTGACCGGGAGGCCCTAGGTTCGAGTCCTGACAGCGGCCGGTTTTTCGATACTAGCTTTTCAGCTAGGTCAAATTCGGACGCTTTCCCGAGGAGAATTCTAGCGGCCGGCTGCTCTGATCGGTATAGTTTTCCGTGGTTTCTCCGATTAACACCAGGCAAACGTCGGAGCAGTATCCTACCAAACGGGTCACGGACCGCGCGCTATCTTTCCTTCCTCTTCCTTGTCCTATCCTCTTCCCCTTACACACGCACACTAACCTGCACTACACTACCACACATGACGGGAGAACGACCGGGGACTTAGGACTTGTCCCGGCTGGTGCAGTGCCTCGCTGGGAGAGTCCTGGTTGGGGGGAAAGCCCGCTAGTCGACGGTACCAGATCGCGTCAACCAGCGGTGAATGATCACCGCCATCTCCCAACGGAAACATGCACTACAGTTACGGGACTAATGACCTATGCTGTTGCCGCGCCCGGAATCACTAACTATCCTACTACCTCGACTTCATCCCTCTTCACTACTGTTCTTTTAGTGCCCATTACCTGCCGGTCTCATCATCCCTTTCCATAAATCATCTTCAAAATGATTTTCACCTATTCAAAACCTACTCTATGAATTCAATTTTGGGCCGACAAAAAGGTGTCATTTCTTTTGCATCCTCTTCGTGACTAAATTTAATTCCATTATAATATATTAATTTTTTTTTCAGTTATTTGAAACATGACTCAGAAAGTGATAAACTTATTACAATTGATACGGCTAAACCTCGATTTAGTACTCATTTGAAACTGTGGTCATGTTTTGTTACACCAAACGCAATGAGTCTATAGGACGCAGAAAGTTTCAAAACGCTTATTCCTAAATACTCGTTGGGAAAATCCCTTCGCTTGTAACGCAAAACATAAGATAAAGATAATATAGGAAGGTAAATGGAACAAAAGATCTCTATTGCGCATCCTTCTACCGAAGAAACAACGTATTAATAGATATGGGTCTCAGGTACTCGGTGGGAGCATTGCCGGGTTAACAAAAGAAAAGAAGCAGTCCGGATACCTGCTAAACTGATTGCTCCAAATTTGGATGATTTTATTTAAATCAATGTAACTGATAAAAAGTTACAGATCATTGGAGATGACAGAATAAATAAATGTACTTTGGGAATTGAGAATTTGGTCTCATCCAATGAATTGAACTGTAACTGGATCATAAACTGATTTGGTTAGTTTGTACTCTCCAAACAAACCTGTCATTGAGACGTTTAATTACAGCCCTAGGTGGCAAAACGTCATCAAAAAGCGACGAGCCGGAGTAATTGGTCAGATACTTAACACAGCCACGGGACTGAAAGTCGATCCATCAATTCCTATACTCTCAGCTGAGGAACATTTTTTGCCATTACCTGATAGCGTGATAAACGATCGTACAACTATATAACCACACAGAATAAAAGATCAAGAATAGTTCCTTCAAATCTGTCTCTCTTTGAAATTAGCGCAGTAATTACTAACGTTGGTCGGCATAAAGTTGGTTGGTTGTTAGTGATTACGGGCACGTCAACTACCGAGGTCATTAGTCCCGTAAGTGTGGTGAATGTTCTTCCCGGAAGATGGAGGTGATCTTCCCCCGCTGGATGGCGAGATCCGGCTACCCGGCTAACGTCGGTTAGCGGGGTTTCCCCCTAATGACTCTCCCACCAGCG